>JAQQSE010000089.1:605000-811379 GCA_035772565.1 Antheraea assamensis | reverse complement strand
GCAAATTCCGAACATCCATACAGAATGATGTTTTAAAAAACTATTCAACATATATGACTTTTAATAATGAGTTAAATTTCAGCAAGCAACCCCCAGCCAAAACATTACCGCTGTGGCGGCCCGGCTCCGCCCCCCCCCTGCCCTTGCCAGTGAGCGCTAAGGACAAGCCAACGGTTTTGTAACGGTCAAAGTTTATTCACCTCACATTCAGCTGTGCCTATTTACGTATGATTATGACCGATCTATGCATAGAATCTTGGACTTAGACAATCATATGTTGAAATGATTAACAACGTTTTTTTGTTTCATGAGGACCTACTCGTCTTATATGGATAATTGTTGCTGTGCCCACACAGATATCATGAATACTTTTTCAGTTTTCAATTTCAGGTCTATCAAATCAGTTCAGCCGATCGAATATTAGAATGGAACACATAATAGACACTTTTATTTATACGAGTATCTACAACGACATCGTACCGGTGAAATATATTAATATCTCCATCACTAGTGTATGACCGATTTAGATTTATTTTTTACGCTTTGATAATTATGGCTCAACGAGTTGAAAGAAGCTTCTTAACTATTTTTACACACATACTTTTTTGTGTTTCGTAATTTTAAATCTCTGGAATGGCAATATCACAAGAAATTATGAAAAATTCCTAATCTTTACTTCCTTGTCCTTACTAACATTAAAAATGCGAAGGTGAGTTTGTTTGTATGTTATGTTTTCAAGCTTTAACGGCTCAATCGATTACCAGGAAATTTTGCACACACATTTTTAGGGTACAGAAAAGGGCATATGGTAAATTTCGTCCCGAAAAAAGTATTAGTGAAGCTGGAAGCAAAACCTAGTCGTATATCAGTTTGAAAGCAAAACGGTGTTGTTTTATTTCCAATATAATTAAAATAATTATTAAGCTTCAAATAACCTTTTGAATCTAATATTGTAGACATCTATTTTTTCTGAAAATACTATAGCGCATATCCGTCACAATGTTTATTTGTACTGATCATCACGTACAGCAGCTCTATTCAACACATCGTGTAGACATCGTTCACACTACCAAAGTTAAATTCTTTTAACGTTATTACGTCACCAACAAGATACATCGGTGATAAGCCATGCCTTCACGTCCGTTACCTAACTAGACCCTTTGCGCGAAATTTTATTTCAAAAATGTTCTTCTTTGTAACATATTCAAGACTTACTAAATGCCCCAGTTTTGCACAGGCTTAATGCACTAACGTCGCATTATAAGTAAACAACATTTATAAATTACCAAAGTCGTACAAGTTACGTAGTTACCTTCACGCAATAACTTATTTAGTAAGTTCTAATCTACTAAAAAAACACAGATAAACACGAAATACGACTTTATTCTATAATAGTTATTTATATACTATATGCTTCATTAAAAGCAAAATTTTAGACTTAAATTTATTGAAGTAATTTCTAAATGAACTTCATTATAACGTTTACAACTTTGCTTATATGTTTGAGGACAAATTTGTAAGTAGCGTCAAATATCTAAAAAATATTGTAGACGTTATTCAAACTGTGAACCCTAAAAATTGAAAAAGAAACGATGTACGTAATTAATTATTTGCATAAAACTAAACTTAGAAAAAGTCATCTCAGAAAGTCACTCATACATTTCAGATTCTTATCCAATTACTATCCACTTACTTTGTTTATATAAGCCGAAAAAAATACATTCTCTTGACTTTTAAAGGATTTACCTTGTAACCACAATGTTGCTTCATAATAAATATTAATGTGTTCAAAAGCATAAATACTTTAAACATATAGTGCGTCTGCCACACTACACTCATTCAGACTTAGTAAAATATTTTCAAACTGTCTTTGTAAAGCCGTGAAGGCCTATAAGGCTAATAGGTTAGTTAGCTGGAAAAATAAAATATATTCAAACTGAAACAAGAAACTAACCAGGCGAACTTATAAAATGAACTCCCATATTACTATAGTTTCATAAGGACATTTTTCTTCGAGTTGCTCACAGACGTGGTATTTGAATACGCGAGTGATGAGTCAGCTCCGCGTGTTTGATTATAATGACCGTTATAATTTGTTATTTCGTAAGTACCTACGGTGACGTTGTAAGCTTACTCAAATATAATGATTAAATGTATTTGCACAAAGTCTACTCTCTAACCTATTTATTGTTAGATAAAGACTTTTACTTAATATTCCCTAAACTAAAACCTTACTGTGTGTATTAATATTGATAGTGTTGTGAAACAAAACAAGTTGTGAATCAAATAAAACTTATAAATTATGTATTAATATTTTTTTTTTATTAAATTTTATGTTTTTGTCGAATAAATTTGAAAGTCAACGACAACATCTAACCTTCATATGGAAGACATTATTGCTAAAAAAGTGAATCAATCATACATTTATATTTTGTACTGAATTTAAAATACACATTTTATGTTTTATCTAAATTTTTATCAAATAATTTCGTATATCACTTTTTGTCTTCAAAGAAAATAATTTTGATTTTTGTATGGTTACATGCATTTCGAAATCAACCCGTGTATTTGTAATTAATGAAAAGCTTACCAGCTGCAATTGTTGAGTGATTCTGAATATATTATTAAATTCGAAATTCAGATTGTACAATTTATTTATTTCGAAACTTATTTTGTAGATACCTGTAATAAAGGCCACTGGTCAACTACGGCGTAAAGAAATAAATTTAACTATCTGTTAGTATTCCCGGAGTTCAAAATACGGCTAAATCAATTCCAATGAAGTCACATGAGAAACTAATATCATTTCTTAATAATAACGAAGAAGAATTGTAAATGAATACAGAAATAGGTAAAGCATCTACTCAATCTATTTAATAAAATTTTGTACAATGATATCACATCTGCATATAAGCGACCCGTTGCAAGGTCAAAGGCCTCTTTCCAAAGGAAGGTATGTGCGTAAGCACCCTACCAACCCACGACGTAGAGTTGTGTTAAGTATAAAGAATTTCACATTTCTTATTCGTTCCATTATTCCTTTTCCTCAACATTCCCTACGTACCGATTTTCTCACGACGTTTTTCTTCAACAGCAGTCAATAATGTTACCCCTGTTAAATTAAAAAGTAGTATAATCTGTATAAATATGAATAATAACAATTCTATTTTTTTAACTATTTTTATAATGATGATCATAAATAAAAATTCAATTTCATTCACTGTACATATTTTAAATTAATTTTGTACATTGAAATTATATGTAATTTCAAAATTGATAATCTATAAATTGATTACTAATATCTCGGAAATAATTGAATGAACCCATATTTTAATGAGATAAAACAACGAGTCAAAATATTTATTGCATAAAAAAGCAAGCGAAGACATGGGCGATTTCTAGTATATTCATATATAAAACCAAAAGAAACATTACTGAAAATATTATGAACACGCACTAAACTTTTCGGTCAATTATTGTACTAGGAATGTTTCTTACGACAAGACGTAATGAAAACAGTTGTGCTATTTTGTACGAATCAATTACTTAAAATTTAATTATAACATTGCCTATTTAGTACGTAAAACTATACAAATATACTGAAATCTCAGTGCTTAGCTGTATCATACAAGATGCAGGAGTAATATTGTAATCTTCAGTTAAAAGTGTATTAAAATTCGGTACGTACTTTACAAATAAAGGTACAACAAAGATACGAACTATGACTTTGTTTTATTTTAAATATTGTATTTATAGAGTGAAGAAGGCCTTAAATTATTATTATATAATTGGCTACTGTGGAATCTAGAATTTACTAAATTAAGTAATTTAATATCATGTATATGTACATATTTCGAATTATTCTAAAGTAACTGATAAACTGACATCAGAAACGTAGTGCACAGTTCGGCTATATTATTATGTCATTTGTTAAATGGAATGTATTCGGGTCATTGAACACTCGACTCGGTAAACGCTTATGATGTAATGCCGATACCAACTGAAAATAACGATCGTTCATGTTGCGGGTGGCGACAAAGGCCGAGGGGAGCGGGGGGCGGGAGGCATTGCGCGGGAGCAGGGCAACGGACATGGTATAACGTGTTGGCGGGAAATACGTTCTTGTGCAGGGTGTTCCTTGTCGTTATGCGCTAGACATTAATACTACTCAGTTTACTTCATGTTGTTAAGATATATGTGTACTTAATTATCTCTAGGAAAGTTACTGATAATTGGTACGAAATGGTAATGAATATAACGATAATGAAATGTATGGTATAACTGTTATAAAACCAATAAATAGATTTATATACATATTGGCTACTACCCGTGAGTTGCTATGCGTGAAAAAGTTTCTTTCTCTTTGTTACCTTCTTCGTTGCTGGATAGATTGTGAACGGTTTTTCTAATTTGTTTAATTGCATTTTTGTCTTGTACAGTTATATCTTTACGAAACATTATTTTTGTATCCTGTAATACTAAACCTGTCATATCTTATAAGATAATCATAGAAAATTATGCGATGCAATTGACAATAATTGGATTATTCAATAAGAATTAATTACTATATTGGTCAAAATATTGTTGCACTAATAACCTTAATATTTTTTTATAAGTATTAAGGTTATCTTTGGGTGATAGACATATACCTTCGCAAACTTTCTGTAAGCGTTTCAAGATAAACATTTTTGTTCTATGTTATTTAGATATAACTCAAGAAGCTTAATAATTAAAAGATAGCGTTAGAGATATGCCTATATTTTAATGCAAGAAAAATATAACACAGATATAAAATTTACATAAGTAAACATATTTATAAGGTAGCAGTTACGATTAACTACAACAATTCGCTATGATCGGTTTATCAACATTTGCATATTGGTCGCGACCCCAGTCAAATATTTATATCTATAGCTCTGCTTGATTACAACAAACACTGCAGCTGATACCAAAATGCGATAATCATGACGTAACAATATAATGAGTTTTTATATGTGAGAATTATTAAAATTATAATAAAAAACTGATTAAAATGCAGTTTTGTATATTTAATAGTATGAGCTTTACAAATATACTATTAGTATTGAAATTTATGAAAAAAAAACATATATAAGTTTTATGGTAAAACCATATTTTTTTTTCTTTCATTGTAATTAAAAGATAATATTAAGCTTAAAATAAATTTTTAAATCCAGTGTCAAGGTCACGTCAAAAGTTTCTGAACAAACTCAAAAACGTATGCCGGAACGATATTTATTTGTACTCACCATGACATGCAAGTTTTAATCAACACGTGTGTAGAAACCGTTGATATTAGTCTCGTGAAATTATTTCACGCGCACAATACGATCAATAATGGCGCTAACCTAGGGATGAGATTATTTTGTACATAAAACTAATTAAGCTTGAAGTTCATTATAAATAACTAATTTTAATAATATTTGCAATGTTTATCAATACAATTGAAATAAAACCTGCCTCTGTAGTATATTTATACTAACCGCTGAGATATTCTAGACATTTTCCAGAGAGAAACTTCGCAATATATATGCGGGTATATAAGTACCCCAGAGAACTCAAAACATGCTAATCAAAAAATTTTACCCGCGTAAATATGACACGGTGATGTAACGTTGCTCGATGACGCAATCGCGGAGTTATGGATAAAACACTATAACTGGTAGATTATTACATCGTAATTTAACCCTAATGCTAATAAGAGCTATGTGTTAATTACACCGTAGTATCATTATTTTATAACAATTAATGTAAACACTTCTCAATTATTCCGTCATGGGATCACGTAGTTAATTTTATATTGTATGTTAAATTGTAACGATAGATAAATATACATTGAGATTGATAAGATGTAATGTGTTGCTTAACATTACGTAATTCATTTGATAACATTCTCTTTAATTTTGTACAGGCTTAGGTTTGTTAGAATTAATGTTTAATTAGTAATTATAAAAGAAATAAAAATGAGCAATTATAACGTATTTCAAACTTCATTGGTCTATGAATAGTGTGATTATTAACGATAGTTATGTTAAGTTTTTACTGTTTTAAACATTGTATAGACAAAAAAACTAAAACGAAACTAGATACTGATATTTAAAAAAGCTTTGTTTAAACGCATGACGCATTGAATAAACTGTTTTCATAAATAAAATTGTACTACAATAATGTTATATTTCTTCATTGCACCCAAGTAGCAATGTAATAAATATTAAAACTGACATCATTCTGATTGAGATACTCTTATAAAAATATGTTACATGCATCAATATGTCTAAGCTTAGACGTCTATTCGGACACGATTACCAATAACAATAAACACTTTATAAAAGTAAAGATATTTGGTAGTGAGTAATCAACCGAATATTTCATAATATCTTTAAACAGTCTTTCGCGCCTAAACAGAACAAGCGCATCTTTTGTCCTTCCCGCCTCTGCCGCTTTCATGCCCCTTATGCCTAGTAATTCGACGGTTAATCAGTATGACGTCATAATGTAACTGAACAAATTCTTAACATTTTGAGTTTTAAATTACCTAGACGTACGTTACGTTTAATAATAGAATATTATTTTTTAGAACATGAACATAACCAGTAATGGTTTTAAAAACTTTTCAAAGTATTGAATTTTAATAACATGAGGTATAATTCAGCAAGCAATTCCCGCCAAAACATTATCGCTGTGGTGCGGCCAGGGGCGGGCCTTACCCTTGCCAGTGAGCGCCAAAGACAAGCCAACGGTTTTGTAATGGTCGAAGTTTATTCACCTCACTTTCAGCTGTGCCTATTATTACGTAACGATATGACCGATATATGCAAAACATTCTTAGACTTAGACTTTATTGTTTGAAGCAACAAAGATAATTTCTAATTATAGCGGATAGTAATTAAATATTTCTTTAGTAATATTTACTTATAGGTGATAGGAAATTACTTTTTTAGTAAATTTTGAATTCTACTATTTTTTCGTAATAAACAAGTCAATAAATGCGCTTCAAATGTAACAACACGTAATGGGCTACAGAAAAATATCAAATTGATATAGAGTCAGTGTGTCTAATTGATAAAATATTATTTTTGAACGCATTGCGATCTAAAATAAATATTACAGAATAAAGACGTTTCTCGAGTCGTCTCTGTGTCTGTGAGTGCTAATAAACTATGTATTGGATTTTAATACATTATTCCCGTAGTCCGGTGAAACTGTAGCGGCCTTAACAAACGAACAGTGCAGCCAGTTCCAAAACAAAAAAAAAATTATATCTATAAATAATATTGAAATATTATAAAACAATGTCACTTTTCGATACGGTTTTCAGTATCTTTTTAATAATTTATTTCAAATAGTTTAATGTATTATATATGTATATTATATTTATATAAAATATATATTTATATTCATAGAAATAGATAGTAATTTATAATTACTATGTTGAAATGTTGCAACAATGTCTTTTGTTTCATGAGTGTTATATGGATTCATGAGCGGACTTCTTTTTCTGATTGAAATTTTACCTTACTATTTAAGTCTTCTGATTCTGCTACAGATTATAAACTTTCTTTCCTTAATTTTATCGTTGTTGCTTTACCCACACATATATCACTACTTTAAAGTTTTCATTTTAGGTCTCATCGCAATCAGTTCAGCCGATTCGAAAATTAGTATGGACACATAATAGAAGACTTTCATTTATACGGGTATCTACACCGACATCTTTTCGATAAAATATACTAACATGTGCATCACAGGTGTATAACAGATTTTTTATGCTTTGATAATTACAGCTCATCGAGTTTAAAGAAGCTTCTTAATTATTTTTGCACACATAATTTTATTTGTGTTTTCGTAATTTTAAATCTCTGGAATCGTAGTATCACAATAAATTATGAAAAATTCCTAATCTTTACTTCCTTATTTTTACTAGCATTATAAATGTGACGGTGAGTTTGTTCGTGCGTTATGTTTTCACGCCTAAACGGCTCAATCGATTACCAGGATATTTTGCATACACATTAACAGGAGTACAGAAAAGGACATATGGTAAATTTCGTCCCGAAAAAAGTATTGTTGCTGAAGGATAAATCAAATCTACTTTAAGATTGACGAAGCCGGAATCAAAACCTAGTTGTATATTATTTTGATAACAAAACGGTGTTGTTTTATTTTCATTATAATTAAAAAATATATTAAACATCAAATAACCTTTTGAATCTAATATTTCTAGACGTCAATGATTTCTGAAAAAACTATAGTGCGTATCCGTCACAATGTTTATTTTAACTGATACATCACGTATAGCTGCTTTAGTCAACACAACGTGTAGACTTCATTCATACTATCAAAGTAAAATTCTTTTAACGTAATTACGTCACCAACAAGATATAGCCGCGATAAGCCATGCCTTCGCGACCGTTAGCTAACTAGACGGTTGGCGCGAAATTTAATTTAACAAGCCGCGGGAAATTCTACCTTAATAATTCGATTATTTTCTTGTTTGTAACATATTTAAGACTTAATAAATACCCCAGTTTTGCACAGGCATAATGTACTAACGATGTATTATAAGTACGCAATATTTATAGATTACCAAAGACATACAAGTTTTGTAGTAACCTTCACCCAATACTAATTTAGTTATGCATAATTTTAAAATTATCATATCTTCTAAGTCATTCATGCAAACAATATGCCAAGATGGACAATTTAAACATTCTACACCAGTATATACCAGTTATATTTAGTTACCTAGATATACATAATTGGATAAGGATTCATTTATTTAATTATCAAATACAACATACACAAAAAAAAGTATAAAATGAGTCGTGGTGGTCGAGTGGTTTGACCAGTGGAATACCAATCCGATGTCCGGCAAATCCGGCATATACCAATGAATTTTTCTGAATTCACGAACAATTACTCATTCAAATTGGTGACACTATCGGTTAACTGTGAAGGAAAACATCGTGAGGATATCTGAATCTGAGAAATGTTCTTTTAGTACCTCTGTATGTGGAAAACATGAACTATGGATTTCTCAGAGTTTAATTAAAATCACCAATACATCGTGGGCTGGCGTAGTGATTGTGGCCATGCCTTCAATCAGAATGAAGCCATTCGCCTTGTAGTGGGTCTCTTACAGGCTGATGATAACAAATTACTTTATAATAATTTGTAAAAGATAAAAATGTTCACTTTTTGGTTACCTTTATGAAATAGATCATTGATTTATATGAATATAATATACATATAATATTTCAAATATTAGTGAAAACCGTATCACAATCTTTTGCTTTGATAATTCAGAGGAGCTAAAAAAACACAGATAAACGCTTTGTTCTTTAATAGTTGTTTATATGCTATATGTTTCATTAAAAACAAAATTTTAGACTTAAATTTATTGAAGTAATTTCTAAATAAACTTCATTTTTACTTTTACAACTTTTCTTATATGTTTGAGGACAAATTTGTAAGTAGCGTCAAATATCTAAAAAATATTGTAGACGTTATTTCAAACTGTGAACCCTAAACATTGAAAAATATACGATGTACGTAATTAATTATTTGCATAAAACTAAACTTAGAAAAAATCATTTCAGAAAGTCACTCAGACATTTCAGATTCTTATCTAATTACTATCCACTTACTTTGATTATATATGCCGAAAAAAAAATTAATACATTCTCTTGACTTTTAAAGGATTTACCTTGTAACCACAATATTGACTGATAATAAATATTAATGTGTTCAAAAGCATAAATACTTTAAATATATAGTGCGTCTGCCACACCACACTCATAGAGACTTGGTAAAAGATTTTGAAACTGTTTTAGTAAAGCCGTGAAGGCCTATAAGGCTAATAAATTAGTTAGCTTCGAAAAAAATATTTTCAAACTGAAACGAGAAGCTAACCTGGCGAACTTATAAAATGAGCTGCCACATTGCTATAGTTTCAGCAGGACATTTTCCTTCGAAGTACTCACTGACGTGATATTTGAATACGCGAGTGATGAAAGTGATGAGTCAGCTCCGCGTGTTTTATTATAATTTGTTATTTAGTAAGTACCTATGACTACGTTGTTTACTAAAATGTAATGATTATATGTGTTTGCACAAAGTCTATTCCCAAATCTATTTACTGTTAGATAAAACTTTTACTTAATATTCCCTAAATTTAAACGTTACTATGTGTATTGATATTGATAGTGTTGTGAAACAAAACAAGTTGTGCAGCAAAGCAAATAAAACTTATAAATTATGTATCATAAATTTCAATAATATATAAGTAGTCCGATTTTTTTTTACTTACATCAATTTAACATTTGTTTGTTTCAGTATACTAAAATCTCAGAGCGTAGCTGTATCATATAAGATGTAGGAAAAATATTATAATCGTCAATGAAAAGTGTTGTTTCTTTTCGAACTGACTACACTGTTGGTCTGGCAAGGCCTCTACAGTTTTATCGGACAACTAAAGGGAGCGCTAAAGGCACTCACCTGATTTTATATAGGCAACCATCACAGGGGCGCACGGTGCGCCTGGTCTTGAATTGTCACCGAATATCCCGAGTCGAACTAAGCTAACTGTTATTTCATATAAATATGAATTTGTGAAATATAGACGTGTACCATGCTCTATATCTGACTATTAAAACTACTACTAAAACTGACTAGTAAATTAATGTAAACTAACTCCGTTCGAAAAAGGGATAAAAACAAATCCAAGCAATATGTGTACCTACATGTGTGTATGTGCACGTGTGTGGGGTGATCTGTGTTGTGTTGTAATAACTAGTGTTTGAAAATTTATTCAGTGTCACTATATTTGCGCAAGCAACGTGCTCGAGGGCACCATTCCGGAGGATCAGACCTCGGCTTGAGGCAGCTGCTGAGGGAGGCCTAGGTATGTGTGCTGGGGCAAAATTCACTATATGTGATTACTTGGACATGAGCACGCACACGCTCTGTTTCGAGGGACGTAAGGGTACTGAAAATTAGCTAACGAAATTTCTTCAGGAGGATCGGTGAAAATAAATCGCGGACGTCTTTTGCACCGCGACGCGTCGGGTACGGTGTTATAAGTTGCGGCGGATACCACCTAACGAACTGGGATGATACATAGCGCTATCGAAAAAACTAGTTGTGAGTGTTTTGACGTACTCCCAAATAGACGGCATCTCCAGGTCCCTATGGAGGTTGACTCTCCGGATGTATTACGGGGTACCTACCGCTTTACGTAGAAAACAGTTCTATAGCTTTTGTAATATTTCAAAGTTATACCTTGACATATGCGCGAGAACAGGACAGCTATATGTCAGAATAGGATGAGTACACATCTTATACAAGGTAGTCTTATGTCTGAGGGATATTTTACTTTTTGAGCATATTAACGGATGTAAACGACCCAAAACCATAGCGGTTTTGTTTCGCACTCTTTCTACATATGCTTTAAAAGATAGGTGCCTATCTAATGTAACTCCAAGATATATGACCTTAAGGGCCCAAGAAGTCTCGGTTTCGTACTGCCTGAGGAGCTTTAGATTCTTAGGTCCCGGACGATTTACGGGGTCGAAAAATATCGCGATGCTTTTTTCAGGATTGAACTCTATTCTCCATTGACGATACCATTCACGGAGTGTGACGATGGCCCGATTGATTCAATTTCTAAGAAAGTCCGGCCACCAACTGGCAGCGTATATAACTGTATCATCAGAATAGCAACCTAATTCGATCCCCGGGGACCGGTGTGCCAGACCTTATCGAAGGCCTTGGCGACATCGAAAAAGACTGCTATATTGCGTTTCGGTATAGGTTTATGCGGGGTGACCTTTTTTCGTGGATTTTCGTTAAATTTAGAAAAAATGTACTCCGTGAGGTGGTGTACTTGATTCGTATATGAGTGCTTAGCGAGAAATTGCCGTATTGAAGATGCAGACCAGGGGAACTATGATGTGGTCAAGAAGGACCCCATCAGGACCTGGGGATTATCTAAGCTTGAAACGCTTGATGGCGGCCGACACTTCATCGAAACTAACCGGGGTTACGGTATCCGCTCAAAGAGACGTGAGAGAACGTTCTAACGGGTGTTCGTTCGATCCGATACGGACAGGGTCGGTGTTAGCAGTGTTCGGAGAACATTACTCCTCTAAATTCGCGGTAAGATATTCCGCTTTGTCGATACTTTCGAACGTGGGAGGAAATCCAGGACTTATTTCTAACGGGAGCATGGGTGCATTAAGATCTGATTTGAATCTACGTACTAATGTCCAATACGTCACGTGGGACGGCTGGATCTCCTCCAGAAGTTTGTCCCACCTGGCGGCTCAGATTTCTGAAATACGAGATCTAACTAGTTTACGTAACGAACGTAACCGATCACGATAATTTACAGACGGGTAAGTGTCATAGGCTTGAGTCATGGCATTCTTTTCCATGATCAACGCTCTCACGTTGTCGAGGAGTATAGAGCGACGGTCGTTCACCGCTTGTACCTCTTTCGAGGTTTCCCTAACGGCGGTCTGAACAAAGTCAACCAGGGAATCGATAGTCTGTTCCGCGTCGGCTTTAGACACCAACGCGCCCAAGATTCTATGTAAGCTATCCGAGGAGGGATTATCTTTTAAATATCTACTGAGCTTCGCGTAATCAGCTACGCACGCGGGCTGACACTCGATATGGGAATTCGAACCTAGCTGTTATATCACGGGGTGGTGGTCTGAATTCAAATCATGTACAACTTGTATGAGCAGTACCGGAAGCGTGACATTCTTTAAAAGTGCTACATCTATTAGTATCGGACGACAGTGATTCGAATATTGAGTGGGTTCCAGCGGGGCTACGATGTCAAAAACGAGATCGCTACCTTGCTCGTCGAGAATTTGCCCGTTGCGAGAAGTACTCGGACTGTTCCAGAAAACGTTTCCACTGTTGAGGTCCCCGACTATGATGACCGAGTTTCCTCGCGCGAACATCGCCTCTAAGTGGGACTTGAGAAGCTCTCTATTCGGTGAAAGATATGCTATAGATACCCTTCACACTGACACTTCCATATTAGAAAGAACGGGCGTCTCTATCGGCATACAGTACAACGAACATTTATAATAAAATAAAGTGCCGCCCCCGCGGGTGATACGATCGTTTCTGACTATATTATAATTCGCGATCCGGGGATTGCCCATTTTCGGTTTTGTAGGTAGTGTTTCCTAAACTATAAAGAAATATCTATTTGTCTATCGCGTAAGAAATCGGTTACTAAGTCGCGTTGTGTATGGAGACTTCTCGCGTTAAGAAACAAAATACAAAGACCGCGCGGTTTTATTCTATTTAACGCAGCGAGTTTTATTTATTACTATTTACGGAGGCGCGGGCGAGGCGTCGTGTCATCACGACAACGCCTGGGAATGAAGAGAGCACGTTAAGGAAGCCAATGTCCCTATTACTATTAATTATTTTATTGAACGCGACGATCTCCTCAATATCGTGTTCAAGCAGGACCTGTGTCAGCCAATCGATGCGTGACTGAGATTGAGAAAACGTGGACAGCCAGGGTAGGCATCGCTCTCTGTGGCTGGGGCTGCGTCTGAGGCTTGAGAACCTGAGGTTATGCCTTAAAGCCCAGTGGGCTACGGAGGCCCGCCAAGACTGGAGGGCGAGCGGCACAGAGGGTGCCTCGCGTGGCGTGGGATTCGGCGCTACCGGGATACAGGAGGTACCCGGCAAGTCAGGGAAGGCCTCCACGGATTTGAGAGCTTCGGCTTGTCTCGCTTGGTGGGGACGATGTGTGCGCAGCGCGTGGGGGACTTGCCATAGGTCGCAAGGTGACCCACGTTACCTCAGAGGACGTGGCTCGTGGGCTCGATAGTGTCGGGAGTGCGTGCGCACTCCTTCGTAGGGTGGTCTAAGCACTTAACTCTAAGCACTTAACGCACCTGGGACGAAGATGGTAGTTTGCATGCTGAGTGACTATAACTGTGACAGTTATGGCACTGCGACGGAGTATGGGACTTGCAAGGGGTTTCAACGGTGATGCTGGTGACGTCACAGACAGAGGTGAGGCCGAAAATGGCCTTACACTCTTGTGATCGCTCAAGGACGACCAGGATATAAGGTATCCTATGTACCTCTCGGAAAGGAAAGTCTTGCTCCTTAAGGGAGCCTGAGAAGTCATCGGTCGATATCTCGACCGGAACACGTCTAACTACGGCGCGAAGGAGGCGCCCTTCCTCGAGCGCGAAAGTGAAATAAGCGAGCTTCCTCTCTGGGAGAAGAGAGGTAAGCTTACACGGTGGTCAGTGGTGGACGAGACTTTTACTAGAATACCTGTGGGAGTATTCAAGGTGGATGTGTACCGGATATTCTTTTCGTTTAACCAAGTAGATATTGTGGATGACTTGTCTTGTATAGTAACGGGGGCGGGGTGCGGGGCTTCTTAGCCTCAGCTACAAAACGCGTAGCATGGGCTTGGAAGCTACCTAAGCCAGCACGCATGTGAGATGAGACGGATGCAATTACGCCCTCTACTAGTAGTATCATAGTTATCGGGACTTCCGTACCCGATTCTGAATCTGAGGCGTGTGACGTGACGGTAACGGGCAGTTGCCGCTTTCGGCTTAAGTTTGTAAAATCATCGTTCGTGATTGCGGGGGTCACGCTGGTATCAAGCTCCATGTCAGAATCAGGGCTAGAGCTCGACATGGGAACTTCAAATACTCCTGTATCTACCGGTATCTCCTGGAAAAAAGGTGGCGCCAATGACGCGAAAGAAATCGTGGTTGCTAGACGGGGAACGCACATAATATTATCCGATGACGTTAACGAATTTCGTGAATAACGATGGGGCGCGAGTAGCGACAAGATATCGCAGCCTATCGAACTGTTCCTGTAGTGACGCCATGCCGTGGTTTAACGGAAAAACGAAGACAAAACAAAAGAGGGTGCGCAAAAACGAATTCTCGGAACGCTCCACGCACTTGTTGTCACAGTTAACGTTAACACGCGGGTCGCACTAAAAAGTGCGGTTTACGATCACACAAACAATCGCACAAAACACTTTAAACAGGTGCGTTTCTCGGAAGTAATTGAAGTTCAAAAACACAATAGTATTAAGCGATGAATCCCTCGATAGTACTGCTCACCTAAACGACAATTTATTAGTTCACGAAACAACATCTGGTGCGCATCGGACACGTCCTTACGTGATGGCTACTGGATCGGAACTCCATGAAAAGTGTATTAAAATTCATTACTTACTTTACAAATAAAGGTACAGCAAAGATACGAAAAATTACTTTGTTTTATATATTGTATTTATAGATTCCAGCGGGCCTCAAAATATAATTATTTTATTATCACCTGCATAACTTTCAAGTATTAAGAGTGACAGTGGAATTCAGAATTTATTAAATGAAGTAATTTAATATCATGTATATGTAAATATTTTGAATTATTCTAAAGTAACTGATAAACTGACAGCGGAAACGTAGTACATAGTTCGGTCATATTGTTATGTCATAGGCACAACGGAATGTGTTAGGGTCATTGAACACTCGCCTCGGTAAACGCTTTTGATGTAATGCCGATACCAACCAAAAATAACCATCGTTCGTGTTGCGGGTGGCGGCAATGACCGATGGGGGGGGGCATTGCTCGGGAGCAGGGAAATGGACATTGCATAATGTGTTAGTAGAAAATACGTTCTTGTGCTGGGTGTCCCTTGTTGTTATGCGCTAGACATTAATTCTTCTCATTTTACTTTATGTTATTAAGATATATGTGTACTTAATTACCTCTGGGAATATTACGAATAATTGGTATGAAATGATAATAAATATAATGAAATGTATGGTATGACTGTTATGAAATCAATAAATAGATTTATATACATATTGACCAGTATCCGTGACTTGCTTTGCGTGAAAATGTTTCTTTCTCTCTGTTATCTTCTTCGTTTCTGGATAGATTGTGAACGGTTTTTTAAATTATTTATTGTATATTTCTCTTTTACTGTTCAGGAAAGTAAAAAAAGGTTAAGTATATCTACACAAACATTTTTTTTATATCGTGTAATACTAAACCTGTCATATCTTATAAGACAATCATAGAAAATTGTGCGATGCACAATATTATCGTTATTAAATACCCAACATAACCATAACATTGAATTATGTGATGCTTACAATTGGATTATTCAATAACAATTAATTAGTATATTGATCTAAATACCGTTGCAAATAACCCGTTTTTGTTTGATAATATTTTGAAGATAAAACAGATACTGGGGCTAAACTTTCCTGAATCAGAGAAATATAAAAAAGTATCTTAACGTTTGTCATATTGTATACAGAGAGAGTATTTTATTTTAAATTCGTGGCTTATATGAATAATAGTTTTCGGAACAATTAAGTGTACTCATATTATAATAACAAATTTATCAAAGTTTATTGAAATAACGTCAAAGATTACCCCCGCGTTTCTCAAAAACGACACTGACATGCTTTTGGCGATTTTCGCGGGGTTTAGACATGAATTTTGTTGCCTGCTTCAAAGGCACGGTCGTTGAACATACTGTATTTAGCCGTGCCTAATACATCATAATGTGGTGTAATTATGCAATGTGGTCCTATATTTTGTCTATATTGCTAAAATAATAGAGATACATTTTGAATGTTTCGAATCGTTATATAATTAAATCTCTTTCAATATATATAGACATCGGTGATAGAAAACTACTCCTTTTAAAGAACTTTGTATTCCATTGTAAAGATATCTACACTTAACAGTTTGGCAAAGACCCTAATGTTATAACTATTGGCGATTGGTCCCCGGAAGATATTTAATTGATACTTGGGTATGCAGGTGGATACTAAAGTAATAATATTCTGAAGCCTGCTACTATTTATAAATATTACAGAACAAAGTTATTTCTCAGCTATCTGTATTTTCCAAGTTCTTCTACACTACGTAACAAATTTAGATACAGCTTTCACCATCGTTTAGAGATTGTCTTCTGCTAATATAACATGGCTAAATGTAGCTTTTAGTATATTATGAATTGTTTTTTACTGGCTGAGTAGCAGTAAATATTACATTTTGATAAAAAAAATTGTTTAAATTGGTATAGAATCAGTGAGTAGATTTATTCAAACACTAGCTAGTGCGCTCGCGACTAGGGCATGCAATATTCATCTGATTATATTATTCGAGTTTTACGAATACCACTATCAGTACTATTAGACTTTTAAGAGTTTTTCGAATACCTTTGTATTATTGAATATCTAAAACGATGAATATGCTGTAAGTCTTGTTTCATAACAATCATACCTATAATTGCCTTAACACGATTACCTAGATACATATTGACTACATAATAATTGACTAAAATTTTTTTTGAGAACTGGCTTTACGCTGTTGGCTTGAGAGGCCTTCACAGCTTTACCGGACTAAAAATTAACTAACATGTAAAGATTGCCAAATACATGTTAGTCAACTAGCATTTCCTTTTAAAATGTGTAGCTTAAACCTGTGCTTTATGCTCAAACATAAAGCACATTAATGAGTATTGCAGCAAGAACAACACAGAAGTCATAGTTTTAAATATTTAATAAGTACTCTCATCAATGATTTCCTTGGCGTGACAAACTAGACAATAAATCAAATTTGAAGGCAATAATCATGACAAAGAAATATAACAAAATTACAAATTTAATTATATTAATAATTAGAACACATGCTTCGTAGTTTAAAAACATATTGTGTCGATATTAGTACAAATTGATACATACAATATTTATTGACTAAAATTATTGCATTATCTTTCTTTGTAAGGGCGATTGATGTTAGGAAGTTATATATTGTTTTACTTGAGACTCACATGTGATTTATTATGTTACAAGTTAAGAGTGCCGGTGATAGTAAAATGTTCGTTCTTGTCCTCTCCAGCTATATTGAATGACAAAGTTCCTCAGGGTTATGTAGGTGTATAGTTCTTTTACATTAGGATTGCTCAACTATTCGAAGATCTCGAATACTTGGGCCAGCATTATTCGAATAGTAAATATGGGCGAATACCCGAATAAAATGAATACTCAAATAGTATGCCTTACCCGCGACTTCCTTCTAATGAAATTGTTTTCTTTTTTTGTATTTATGGAAAATACGCGTCTGAATTTTATTAAAAGCGATTTTTTTTCGTAATTGTAGTTAGTGTTTAACATGTTTACTTATTTCGAATTACCTCTGTTTAATTTTATTATGGTTGCTTTGATCCTATGGAAAAACGTAATAATTAATAGTTTATATGAAATTTTTAAAATACATATTTTCTAAGTCAATTCGAAAACACTTCAGTAGTTTATGAGGTTAGAACAAACAAACAATAAACATTTTAATTTTATTCATACTATCACCCCGTCACAACTACCTACGCGTGCATCACAAGTATCTAAAGGATTTGGATTCATTATATTGATTTTCATATTTACAGTTCAATGAAGCTGTGTTAATATCTTTCAACAATTTTTTTTTTGTGGCGTGTAATATTAAATCACGATATCGATTTACGATATAAATATAATAATAAATTTTATTCAATGTCCCGATTTTAAGTTTATTTTGCAAAATTAACAACTATAAAATTACTAGTAATACGTTTAGAAACAATAAAATAGATCTATGTTTTAGTAATATAAAACAAAGAAACAAAAATAATTAGTATATAAAAAGCGAGCGGACAAGCCACGGACAAATTCTAGTATATTTATGTATCAAAATAAAAAAAAAACCATCGAAATATTTCGAATACGCACTAAGCTTTTCAGATAATTATTGTACTAGTAATATTTATTGTCACAAAACGTAATAAAAACAAACGAATATTGATTGAATGAGAAAACTTCTAAAACCATAATAAAATTGGACATTATTGGTACAATATACTAGTATTGCATTAAATTTTAAAATCATTATTATTAGGAGCGATATAAATCACAAATTATAAGACGACGTATCAATAAGGCCCCAATAAAGGGTCCCGATTGACAATAGTAAAATAAAAGTGTACTTTATGACGTGGACATAAGAGATATAATCGTAAATTTGGGACATTAATTGTCCTTACTGTGTGTGACCTTGTGCGAGAGCAACGTGATGTGCTGTCCCTTTCATACCTATAGGTGATCAAATATTGTTTGCTTTTTCGTACGCCGCCATAACTTCAGTTGAATACTTTTTTGTTATATGCTTTAAATATGCTAGTATTTGAATATAATTTCACCTAATATTAAGTGACGACGTGGCTTAAGATGGTAAGCCAGTAAAAACGTTGAAATGGATTACCTCTCAACTGCAACTGCTGGACACATCTGTAGGTCTTTGATGGCAAATTTCTAATTCGAGGTTGACCAGAGCATGATCAGATGGGCATTATAATATACCTGACTTTTATCCTACAAAAATTCCGGTATGTTGCTGGAGTTTGAATCTACACCGAGCAACGCGGTATCTAAGCACGTCTACCATTAAGTCATCATCGTTTTAAAATAAATAATATCGGGCAACAAGTAATGTACAGCAACTTCTATAAGTTGTAATGAATTGCGTAAAAATAGTGATAAATTACTTTAAAAAAATCATTATTCCGGCTATAAAATTGCGTAAACCAAATTTGTCTACTTTGAAATTAGATTTATTGAGTGAAGAGTACGGATATAATATACCGCACTGCTCTGCGTAGGAAGTTTGGCAACATCGCATTGTTTTAGGAGTTACCAGAATCCGTTAAATAAAAGATAATAATTAGTATATCCAGACGCTATAGGATTTGAAGTGCGGGTGGGAGTGCCGAGAGTTTGCCATGTCGTCAGTGATATACGTATAATTATATATTAACAGGTTATAATATTTTGGAATAAAAAGTCGTTTTCATACGATTAAATTAATTAATTAACCGACATTCGCAGAGATTTTTCTTCTACCTAAAGTAGAAGTGCCAGACGTCAGTATGTTAGCATATATAAGGACGGAAATTCATTCCCGGGATGTATATATATATATATATATATATATATATAAATTATAGTCGTTGTGTTATTTGAATGTATGAGTTACATTACGGCAAAGTTTGATGTAAACCCGTTGAGCAGTTTTTGTGTCAAATATTCATCTATATTTATGTTTTCTTAATTGTAACATTATTATTAACGTACTAAATAATACTGACCTTAGTTAATGGGATACATTCGACATCAGTTCTTTTATGAAACTTCATTGCACGGCACATAACACATATAATGAAAATCCAAATACATTATTATTTTATAAGATGTTTACACGCAAATCAAATTTCATATAATATTTTAAAAACCATTTAAATATCTAGTCATATTTAGGAGATTTTAGTGTTAAATCAAAATCATAATCAAACCGAAACGAACGTTGCAAATGTTGGGAACGCTCCTAAATTCAATTAGTCAGTTAATTAACTCCTACAATGAAATGAATTTATTGCGAACGCCACAAATAAAGGAGAAGAGATGGTGCATTTATCGTGTCAAATCAGACTACAGTTTTCAATTTACGATTATTTTCTTTAAAAGCTTGACTTCTATCTCACCTGGTAGTAAGTGAAGATGAAGCCGACAATGGTTCGCGATTACCCGCTAGACGACTGTTAACTCTATTCGAAGACTTCCAAGTTATAGGATGATGAAAAATCAAACACCAGGAGTGAATTCTACTTCTTAACCGTATGTGTAACAAATGTAGAAGTAAATCGTTTCATCCAAATCACGGGAATATCAACCGTATAAGGGTGGAACTCTTACGACTCTCTAAATTAAGCATTCTTGCCTTCCACAGCGCTTCAACACCGACAAGCCGACGGACGTGACGCTGAACAGATCCACTTTTCGTCGATGCTCTTAATTGAGCATTCTTGCCTTTCACAGCGCTTCATCATTGACAAAACGACGAGCACGGCGCTGAATGTAGAACTTTCCGTCGATGCTCTATTTTGAGTATTCTTGTCTCCCACAGCGCTTAATCACCGAGAAGCCTACAAGTACGGCGCTCAATGACGTTAAGAACGGCTAATTGATATTTTGATCCATTCCAGGTGACAGCAGTATTCCACACATGAGCTTATTTGAAGCTTGGTACAGGCTGAGAAGCTGTTGTTGTATAAAATAACGCTTATGCTTAATTATACATAATACCATAAGGAGATTTACGACAGAAATAATTAAGAATGGTGTATAATACAGGACACGACAGTTGTGTAATGCGGAATCGCAACTCTCATTTAGAAGGCGTAGCACATTTTAAAGGTGTGTTACATTGCGTAAAATCCGCAAATGTTACAAGCTCAATGGCTAATAACTAAAAACGTTGAGACCACGCCAACCGAAAACAATCGTCACAGAAAGAAGTAAAGATAATCGAACGATTTTATCCCTTTTAGATCATGTAGTTCTACGACTAGAATGTCATCCCATCGCAGACTGGCTGAAACCTTTTTAAATTATTATAAATAGAATGTGTCATTGGAAAAATTTAAATATCTTTATATATATACTATATATGGAGTTAGAATAAATATAATCTATTTTACACACTCCGAGTTTCACTGTTCTTGTCTTCGAAGCAACACAGACGCCTACAATCATAAATAAAAATGCTATTTTGTTTCACACCAATACTGGTGCCGTAACACTTTGTATAACAGGAAATTTTGTTATTTATTTGAATTTAGAGGCTTGCATCAAAATTGTAGTAAAGTGAAGGAGCTATATATTTATATGTGCTTATATATTTTATATGTGTAGATGTACGATGCGTTTAACAAGAGATGTCTGGTGCGTGTCTACTTTCATATTACCGTTTTAAAAGAGTTTTATAGTGTTTTTTTAATTATCTCATTTACTTAATTTGTTTTTGTACTAACCTCTATTTATATATATATTTCTATATACATATACAGAAGGTCTGCCATTTTGCTCGCATCACGGAAAAACTATGGGAGAAAAAACCGATACAATTTTTTTTTTAGTTTTGCTTCTTACAAACTTGGACGCTATTCAATTCGATTGTTTAAAAGTACTATAAAATATTAAAGAAATTTCATAAACAAACTACACTCTTGCCTAAAACGTCGCCATGTTTTTGCCTTTGTACATAAAATATATTGTTAAGATAATAAACAATGCAGGTGAAGTCGCGGGAATCATCTATGTAATGCATAACAATATATATGTGTGTCGATGTATCCGATCAATAAACTCCAACACCGTTTAACCAACCGCCATTAATATTGGCACTCCTAAGTGTTTTTTCTCCCCGAATGAGGGTTATATGTTATCTATTTCAGTATAACTCGTGACTAGGTGGCGGGGTTTTATTTGATTGTAATAAAGCCTTATTATATAAAACAATGCGCGCGAATTGCGGCCGGTTGCCAGTCCTAATCTTATTCCTTTTAATATTATAAATGTGAATATAATTTTTTTTTTTTGTATATTAAAATTTCATATTTTGATTTTTCAACCAATCATCATGAAATCTAATTATTATAGAGTTTAATAATTGAATTATTTAGAATCAAATCTTACTCTTTGGTACTTTTGAGTTAACAGCTTGCTCGCGCATTTCAAAACCCAACATAGCCGTTTTACTAGTTGTATGGACATGAAATCTCGATTTGGTTCCAAAAACGACAATATTTCATTGGATCAAAACCAGCATTAATTTGCGCTTGACCAATCAGAGAA
This sequence comes from Antheraea assamensis, assembly GCA_035772565.1. Classification (NCBI taxonomy): domain Eukaryota; kingdom Metazoa; phylum Arthropoda; class Insecta; order Lepidoptera; family Saturniidae; genus Antheraea; species Antheraea assamensis. Next base: position 788,601 of record JAQQSE010000089.1, on the reverse strand, counting down.
ATGCATCCAATCACGTGACAATATGGCGAAAATAAGTTTTTGTATAACTTTACGTTGACAGTTTTAGTTGTTTTGTTTCATATTAAGTGACTACGAAATGATAAATTTCTTGAAATCGTAATTATGGACCAATAGTCACTATTCAAGAAAACGCCAACGACATCCAGAAAAATGGAAGAAAAATGTTGCTAAAAGTGGACAACCCTAAAACTAAACTGGCTATCTTTACAAAATTTCCTGTCAAAAATGGCCATATTTATCGATACTGGAATCAAAACCGGCTATTATCAATAACTAGATTCAAAGTCGTCGTTTTAAAATTTTCGTTTCGATTAAATCTGTAGTTTACAGTCACAAGTAGATATTATACTGTCACATGTCATAATCGATCTTTACTGCAAGCAGTGTTAAACCCCGATGCACACAGTAATTGCCCAAATTTAATAGAATCATTTTTTTCGTTTACTCACAAGTTACTAAAAGTGAGATTGCCATCTTTAATTATATATTAAATCAAACATATGATGGATAGCACAAGCTCAATACAAAATATCAATATAACATGTATAGAGGCCGCTATGCCGCAAGCACAGTACGCCACGAGCATGTCGAGGTCATCCGTGACGCGAACCCATAAGTTTTGCCTTACCAAAAATCGACAAAGCCGTGGGCAAAATCTATTATTTATATGTAAGCTTAGTAGCTTCCCATATCGTTATCAAAATTGGTTAATAATTATAGCTCGTTCCCTTATTTGCGTTCTCACGCACATACTCTGATTAATGTGGTCGTTACTTTGATTATCGTTTTGTCATTTGTAAGGAACTTTTGATATAATCGTTATCTAAATATAGAACTATTCAAACTTTGTTTTAGATTCTTACTATTCTGTCTTTTCTTACAATTTATATTCTTGCTACTCATACTATTTATTTTATATTGTTATTAAATAATATTTTTGTAATCATATTTTTATTGTTTTTATTACTTTCGTTTTATATAATTTTATATTGACTCTAACCTGCCCTCTGTTGAATAGTATTAGAACATTGGTATATATAAGTAAGAACGTCCAGTAGCAATTTATGAATTCGTTGGGTCAGCATTGAAATAAATAGTATTTACAGGATAGTCTAGATGGCGCTGTTATCAATAAATTACAAGAACACTAATATATTCATACTTTACTAATATTAAAAACAAAGTAATGCAATATTGAAAATAAATCACAGAAAAGAAAACATAATGTTTTAACTACGATCGGTTTTTTGCTACCAGTTTTTGTCCTGGACCTCTGGTATTATTATCAGAAGGATCGAGAGCCAGAAATGTCTTTTTTTTTGTTTCATTGGATTATAGTGTTTCACAAAGAAATGTATATTTTAACCAGCATTTGCCCGCGGCCTTGTTCCCGTTATTGTACATCTGATGAACCTGTTGATCTAGATTAGATTAGACCACATTTGTAGATATGAATGAAGACGCTTGTTTTAATATCTTTAATTTTGAAAAATAACTTTTTTAACTTAATTTTTCACCACCTGCAACATGCGAATGTACACTTACGGAATATATATTATCTTTCTCGTTTACTTCTTATATGCCTTTCTCATAATCGACTCATAATGGAGAAGTTGTGTTGTGTCGAATATTGTTTGTTATTTTATAGAACCATTTATGCTGTTGAATTACCAAATAAAACATAGGAAATTGAGAGTAATGGCTAACTCGGTCAGCTTATAATCAAGAGTTACGATGAACGGCTTCATTCAAAATCAATAAAAGAATACGGGGTCCAATAAATCAATGTTTTGATAATACACCTAACCTTAGAATCCAAGTAGTTGTTGATACTGCTTGAACTGTCGGAATTGGATGCAATACTGTCGTCGCTGCAGAGTGATCTCTCATGACAAGCGCCTTCTTCGCTGCTCTTGCTTACGTCAGAATCCGATTCTATCCATAGTGGTGAACGATATTTGAATTTATGCGCGAACTCGTTAAGTTTATGTTCGTAATTCATTATTTATGCGGAGACAACAAAGGAGAATGATATAATCTTAACTATTAGATAGTATTTATACTACATATTAGCCGCTAGTGAGATGCTTTGACGACTGGAGAGCTAAGACCATAGAAATAATATAATAGTTGGGCATTAAGGACACGGTAGTGGGAGGTGCAAATTGAGACCACTGTTTTCACTTATGACCTTACATACAAATTTTTTTACGCTCCGTGAAATAAAATAAATACAGAATTTAAAATAAACAATGCATCTCGTATAATTCTTGCTATTATCTTCTCGTATCCTTCAAATACGCAACATGTGTCCTTGTAATAGAACGGAATAGATAATGTTGACATTATTCATCGTGAACTAACAGCCGCCCGCGGCTTCATTTGTATTTGTAAATTTTAGTACACTCTCTTCATTTAACGGTTTATACGGCGCACGCCGAAATGGCTCTCAGATGAAAGTTTAGTGTAATGGCAGTATTATTTATATTATAGTCAATACAGCAATAAATTATAGCAGAATATATCTGATAATAAACTAATGTAAAATGTAAGTAATTGTAAAGTTTTGTCAAAATTCGTTCAGTAGTTAAATCACATGCTATAAAGTTTTGAGAATGATTGTATGTTTGTTACTCTTTCACACAGAAACTACCGAAAGATTTTTGTTTTATTAAAGAGGGAATGATTAACACTTAAAATGTGAATTGCATAAATCGTTAGAATTGCACGAAGATGATATATGGTGTTATCATCTATACATATAATAAAAATGAAGTGTCTGTTTGTAATATCAAAATAACGACTTTTTACTGATTGGATATGAACGTACGATACAGATAACAAAAACACAATTTTTAAAATTTTTGTCTGTTTGTTCCGTGTGATCTCCTAAACGGCTGGACCGATTTTGACAGAAATTTCACTGACGGATAGTTAAAATTACAACGGGTGATATAGGCTACTTTATTTTAGACTAGCTGTCATCCGTGGCTTCGTCTACACTATCTCCAAAACCATTGGAACTATTTTCATGGGACTTTCACTGACAAATAGCTAACGTTATAAAAAGTAATTAAAGCTTTATTATATTGCACTAGCTTTTACCCATGGCTTCGTTTGCATTACTATCGCCAAAACGTTTGAACCATTTTTCACAGAACTTTCACTAACAGATAGCTGATCTTATAAGAAGTAATTTACAATTATAAAAAAAACGCATGCGGAGCTGCGGACAACAGCTAGTTTGTAATATAATAATACTAGCGGGTTCGGCAAATTATGTCCAGCCCGAAAAATAAGACATCCTGGAATCCGATCGCAGCGCCTATTGGTCAAATTGTAAATCTAAACCAATCAGAGACCTACTCATAGACTCACAATTTTTTTTTTCATAATCTCTCCAGCCGTTTAGGATTTCAGTGACATACACACAAAGTAATTATATGTATATTAATAATATATCCAAAACGCAAATGACGTCGCAAGTAGTTGCTGATACGTGTATAAATGGAGATACATCAGAAAAACATTATTATTTGTGTAATTATATTTTTGTTTAAACATTTATTCCTTTTATGTGAGGAAATTTTAGATAGGTATTTATTTTAAATCTAAGATGTCTCAAGTTGTAGCTCCCCAAGGCGGGGGATGTCACCTAACAATATAAGTATGTCAGGACCTAAGAGCGTTTCATTGTCACTGTCCACTATTATCTATATAACTAGCAACTGCCAGTGGCTTCACACACGGGTTATAATTTTTTATATAATCAAAACGATCGTATTTTATAAATTTTTAAAACATCTGCTGATTTTTTATAGGTTATTATTTTTTAAATTAAGAGCTTTAATCAGAACCTTTATAATTTATTCATCAAAATTCCATCAGAATCAGATGAGATTATATAACATTTTATTTTTCTTGGTTTTTTGTTGCTAGCACGATACAGTGGCACTGAAAATTTTTCATTCACTACTGAATTATATACTGAACAACACAACCCCACATACATGCACACACACACACGCGCACACACACACACACACACACACACACACTTCTAAAATCTTCTAAAATTAGCAACGTGGTGGTATAAACAGTATAAACTGTTACATAATTTTTCTTAATATAATAGGCAAATATATACTTGAATCATTAATAATTAAAAACATATTATATTGTACGTATAATATCGAGAAATCTTAAAGATGAATTAGTGCCATTTTTAAATTTGTATAATTTTGACTTTGCTTTGTATTTACCTCTTTACTGTACTATGCGCAAGACCGAACTTAAAGCTACATTCAGAGCGGTCATAAAATTTGACGCCGTTTATTATTATTATTTTTAATGGGGAATAATTAGATAATATATATTATCATCGTAGTCAGTCTGTAATAGACCCACTACAGAGTCATAGGCCTCGTCTCCAGAGAAGGTATAACCATAATTATCACACCAGCTCGCGGGGTTTTGGCGATTTAAAACTCCGAGAAATCTACAGTTCCATGTTTGCTCTCACTTACGGTGCTACTACAATAACATTTTCCACGTCCAGGTATCCACATGATGTTTCTCTTTAATGTCAACCAATAGTGTTACCAATTAAAATTAGTAAAAGTACGCGAATTCCGAAAGCTTCGTTGCTATAGGTTCAAATCTGCAGCCATCGGATTGATATTCCACTGATTAAATCACTCGACCACCACCAATATTGAAAAGGTATATATGTATATAAATTTTACTATTTATTAAAATCAATTGTAATAGCAACAAAGAAACACAAAATCATGCAGAATCGTGGGCGCAGTTAGTGTCTTAAACTATATGTTTTGTAATCCAATGTCAGTTTGTGTTTATACGTTGGTTTTTTGTCTGTTTGCTTAGCTCTTTGTCGTTTTAGTTTGACCGCATGCTTTAAAGTGATAACTATTTGATTGACTATAATTGACATCATGTATTGATGATGATAATTCTTTCTTTTTTTTTATGCCATTGAATGCAAACGAACAGACGGGTTACCTGATGGTAAGTAATCACCGCCGCCCATGGACACATGTGACACGAGAGGCATCACAGATGCGTTGCCGGCCATTGAGAAAGGAGTAGGCTCGTTTCTTGAAGGTCTGTGGGTTGTATTGGTCCGGAAACGCTGCCGCCGGGAGTTCATTCCAGAGGGCAGACGTACGTGAGAACCGCACAGTAGAGGACTTCCAACCATCTAGATGACATTGATGGAATTTCGTTTTATGGAGAGTCATTCGGTAATGGAACTCAGTAGCAGATCTCAGTCCGAACAGTTTTTCAGAACACTCTCAGTGGTAGATCTTGTAAAGGACGCAAAGTGACGCCACATCCCTACGAAGTTCCAAAGTGTCAAGCCCTAAGGAAAGCACCCGGCCGTCAACGATTCGAGCCGCTCTCCGTTGGGTTGGAGCGCTCCGGACAACACAACTTACAATACACCTTTGAAGGACTTTGTTTAATAATTACTAACTTGCTAGACATGAAACCAGGTTGAACTGCAAAGTGTTTTTTTAATGATATCAAACGTGTAATTGGTTAAAACAAAGACAAAACTTACATTCAAACGGTTTTTCTTATTATTGTCTCCGTCAAAAGTCTTCAAACCATGTGGAACAGACACCGATCCCCTCTTCAACGGGTTCCTATAAACCACTGGACTATCAGCGTTAACTGAGGCAGCTTCATCGTTTTTATCACCACTCTGAACTAAATCTCCGTCTTTAACATCTGTAGTATTGTCTTCTAAACCTGAGATTTTTACTTCAGGTGTCTGTGATCGGATACTACTCGCGTTATCATCATTTGGTTCAGTATGTTTTGAAGAACTAGCATCGTCATCTATAAATTTGATATCATTTGGAGTAGAAGTTGACTCTAATATCAAACGCTTCGTCTCTACTGGCATTTCGACATAATCATGCGGATACGACGGTATATCCAGACGTAAGTCTGGCTTTTTCCTTACCCTCATTTTAATTTACTTCTTCACCGTACACGTTAGCCGCTTAATCCTCTAAAATTATCTATCTGAGATAACTTATCTTTTTAATTCAAGGATGCTGTAAAATTCCCTCTTAAATCATTCAATCTTTCGATTTAATGTCGCTGCTTTATCTTGATGAATCTTTATTTTTTTTTCTTTTGACTAACATGTTTCGTATACTGTCACATAATCACTACACAAATCATGTAAATTTTATTATACACTGAATTACATGCGTAATGTGTAGCTTGTTTTTAATGAACTGAATTTTTTATACGAAATATTTCTTTTCCTGCATTTTATCAATTGTTTGCCAATCGTCAGCCGTTATGCTATCATGTATTTAGTCGCAAAGATATAGTCATACGAATCCATATGTTGATTCTGTTATCTTTTACAAAGATAATATCATTTTTTTTGTTACATTTTCAAATATTATCCATTTACAAGATTCAGCGGTAAGTATTCTTTTATGATTTTAATTAGAACGAGGTTAACGAACTTATGATCTGATAGTCTAATTACTATCCACCTTTAATCCATCTCTAATTATCATCCATGTTTGATGAAAACCGATGTTATCTAAAGGCACGAACAGTATTGCTGCACAACCGAGTTATAAAATGTTCTGCGTCACACTTCAGTGTATTTTCAGGGTTCATAAGAGTCCAAATTTTATGAAGTTTATTTATTTAAGGAAAATTTTAGTAGTCACCTTTTGAAGTCAATGCAGAATCTCTAATTAAACCACAACAAGTACAAATTGAAATGACCCAAGCAAGAAGTGAATGAATTTAGTCAGGTTTAACAGTGAATCGAGCAGCAGGTATAATATAATGTCCTATCCCGTAAAATTTACCGTTACCAATATTGCTCATTGGTTTGCAGAAAACATATTATATATATATATATATATTATTTTATGAAGCATTATTTCATGAATTAGAATTAGGCAATTATTTAAGATCAATACAAAAGAATTAATATATAAATTTGATTATAATTCGATTTACAGCCGTTTACTTGCATTCTCCGTATTATTTTTCTTTAAATATCAATATTATTTATGTCTTGAGACTATATTCTAACTAGCTTTGTTTCGCACCTTCGCTCTCGTCAATACAGACTTTTGATAACTCACACGCCTGACAACGTATGCAACATTTCATAATGGTCGGTTTAATAGTTGAAGCGTGAAAGCGTAACAAACAAACTGACCTTCGCATTATAATATTAAGCAAGATTAAGATAACTTAGGCTATCCCGTGAATAACCACATTCGTTATATGGTTCAATTAATAGGTACAATAAATCACACACATCCTGTATTTATAGTATTAATATTCTGTATAGATAATTAATCATCTGAATTAAGTATGATTTATGGGATGGGAGCCGGAGCTAATAGCTAGATTACTAAATAGGAAACACTTCAACTGTAGAGGTAATAATACGCTATGATTACAAAGTGTAATTAAAATTATATATTTTCTTCCAGAATGATCTAGGCCTTATTAAATAATTCAACGTACATGTACTATAATAGCGGAAATTCAATTTAAAATTCGCCTGTTTACAAATACTCTTTTATACGTATCCTATCTGAACTTATTTGCAAATTATAAAGGACTCTTTTTATAGAAATACCAGCGTCCACTTGTGTACATATGAAGAAAATGAGACCAAATCTTCCCTTTACAGTGTGACCATGTTATTAAATAAAATGGCATCTAAGCAACTGTTAATTCTGTCAACATTTTGAAGATCGCCGATGTCTTTTGTTTCACTTACTCGTTCACTTTATATATGGAGATTTTTAACCCGAAATTTCCACTCTTTCCTACATCTTCTTTTAGATAGAACTTGGCCTAACAATTATACATATAACCAACAAGAATAAGCCAAATAGGTGCAGCCGTTCTGAAGTGATGTGCTTACATACAATATCCATTTAATTGTTATTTATGTAGGTATATATGAATTCTATGTTGTTTTGATTACTTCCTTTAACTTTTTAATTACATTACCTAACGTCTTAGCTGATACATAAATAAGTGGGTGCTTATTAGTAACGCAAAATAATAAGAACTCACCTCATCCCGTGGATTATTCAAATACTGTTGCTTCATGACTTCCATCTCCAGGTTCTGTAATGTCGGCATTGATATACTGTTCCTTCGCAAACTCGCCTTTCTATACTCCACATCTTTTTCATTCTGTATCAATTGATTTGATTCCTCGGCTCCATACGCTTTCGATGTACTGGGCGTTTCGCTTAAATCTGTCGACTGTGTACTTGGGCTTATAAGTTCGACTGGATTGCATTTATCCGGTTCTAAAGTTATGTACAGTGTACCTTCAGGTGTGTTAACAACTATCGTATCATTGTCAGGTGATGAATGGACTCTTCCTAAATCTCTTGCGTGTAATCTGACATCTCTTTCTGTTTGATTGGATTCTGTGTTTCCTTTTTCTACGTCTTTAGAACGGCTCGGTCGTATAGGTTCGTCTGATTTAATAATATCTGTTTCAAGCACTTCATCTGCGAAGGGTATTGCATCGTTTTGTTTTATTTCTGGAGAGTTTAGACCTTTTATGGTATTGTTTATATGGTTTGCGTGGCTATCCATTTTATTTTATCATATTTGTTATCTGAAACAAGACAAATAATCTAATTATTATAAATTTGTTTATTAAACGTATTTTTTATTTCTGTGACTCTTATTATAACTGGGTAAAATCTTTCTTATTCTTATTCTTATGGTACGTATTTTAGGAATTTCAATTACAATTTTTAATAAAGCTATTAATTAAATCCAACACAATTTCGCGTAGTTCAAACTGTATTTATTTTTGTAGTGGTTAAGCAGAATAATTCTTTCGTTATAGCATAAGCCTTTTATTTCCTACAGACTCCTTACCTTGTACCGACTACGCATTTGTTTTGATTTATTTATCACTAGCTTTATTTGAAATTTAATCAACTATTTCTTTATTTGTTAACGACAAACGAGTTTATGTCTCATTAGAAGCAAACATGCGACTGTACGTGAACATTTCACACAATACAATGACGTTAAATCAAAAGCTATTAGAATGTACCATATATGGTACCTCTGTTTCATTTGTCATTCGAGCGTAATGTAAATTATCCTGTGTGTTATGTACTCTCAAATGAAGACAATGTTTTCAACAAAATATCCTAACAAACATAAAGATTACTTTTTGGCTGTTTGTATGGTCGAAGAGAAGTACTACTCCTTTCCACTACAGAACTACACGGGTGGGTACACGTCTCCACAGATTCACAGTAGCCAACATACCGGCAAGAACGAAGAAGTTCTAAAATTCTTATCTCTATCGTACTGTGAAAATGTGGAGTCACCACCCGGCCAATGTATTCCCTCACTTTTTACGATATCGGGTCCTTCAAACGAGGCGTGAAAAGGCACTTTTGCAGGTTAGCATGATGGCGACGTTTGCCATTGGTATTTAACACCGACAGTCACCGTTGGTTTTGGACTGTACCGTACTGTCCATCAGGTATTGTACAATCATTTTTGCCGAACTAATATTTAAAAGAAATTGGTTGTCTGTAAAGTCGGTTTACGGACGATAATTTTACGTGATAACGTCATAAGATAACATTGACGAAAATTTGCATACTTTTATGAATTGAATTGCATTATTATCATTGAATTACCGATGGAGTGGAAGAGGGACAGATGCGTCACAAGCCGAACGCCTAGCCCGATCGCGCTTCTCTATCGCTTGTTCCGCACTCTCGCTCGCACGCCCGGCTCAGGCGGAACATGACAATGTGTCATGCTTTTTCGTGCGTGCAGCCGGCGTAGATCGAATTATAAGACGCAATCACGTAAAAAAAAATACTTGGAACATTTTTTTATGTAATTATTTTCACGTATACTTTTATTTTGACCGACTGGCGGAAAAATGATGGATTTTTCACACACATTTTCATTTCTTTTTTCACCACCTTAAAAGTTGAATTGCCAAAAATTGTTCCTTATTTTTCTCCTACAGTGTAAACTAAACTCGCATGCAAATTATCACGGCACTAGCCCCAATAGTTTTGGTTGTGTGTTACGTTTGTCAGACAATCACTTATTCTTTTATATATATATATATGTATAGATATACCTTATTTTCTGTACCTTAATGATTTCTCAAGCAATATTTTTATGTGTATATTTTTAAAATCGAAACTGTCTGCTTTTAAGTTTTACTGTAGCCATATATAAAGGCCAATGCAATTATGATGTATTAGTCACTAGCTATCCATAAATAAATACAATTTGAAACGCGACAAACTAAAAAAGAGTCACTATGACGGGATAATAATACTAATGTACATGATTGTTGCGATCCAGTCGGGTAAAGACATGTTATCACTCCACTTGACAGCGTTAGATTTGTACTAGAGGCACTCGGGCTTAGATACAACACAGAATAGCCCCACATACGTGCACACTCATAGGTCATATGGCGCACATATGGCGGAAAGGTTTTACTTTTCTTTCCTTATTTTTCCCACTTCATTAGCTTAATTTAGCCGAGTTGTCAAATACAAAATACATGTTTGAGTTCGTGAGGCACGCTTGCCATAATATAATACTTCTACCATTACACGAGAAAAAAATTATAATTAAAACTTATGTTTTGTATAAATCAGTGTTGATAATGGTACCCATTTCAATTGATAATTCACAGCTATTTTCATTATATAAATGTATTGTTAGAGTACGGAAATACAATTTAATATGAACAGTAAAACGAAACTAACTCACGTATGTTCAAAAAAATACTTTATAGGATTTAGCATTTGACCACAAACTGGCCGATGTTACATGATGAAGTGGTCTAAGATGATAAAGACGCTAAACTTATAGGAGAACTGATTATCAAATGCAGCTGCTGGAGAACACCTATAGGTAGGTGTTTGGCGATATATTTTCAACTGGAGGGTGGTAACAATCAAGACTTGCTTAGAAAAGGCCCTACCATAAGACCAGATATCAAAATATTCTATAGGTTTCGATATTCCAAAATATTCGATAACATGACTTTGAAATCTACACATAAAAATAAAATTGAAGTATCCGTTTTTTATCACGTTACCGATCTGCCGGATACTAATTTCAAGCACCATGTCAAGCAGGTTTTAATATCTAAAGGCTATTACAGGGTGGATCAATATGTGAACGACGGTGACGTCTGGAAATGACGCCCTCTCTGTTCCTCCACCAAAACCGAATGTAATTATTTATAACTATGTTAATGAAAAGATAAACCAAATCGAGTTTCTTGCCGGTTCTTCTCGATGACTGGGTTGTTTTCCGAACCGGTGGTAACTTTGACGTTCATAAGCGCCTTCTCAGGGCCTAAACTGAATAAAGCATTTTTGATTTTGATTTTATCCGTATTAATATCTGAAACGATCGTAATGTTTTCGAAGAAATTCTCACTCATTGATTGATTGATTGAGTGACTTTTCAAAGTATAATCTAAACTACGTATCGTCACACTTTTCCACGAGGATTTAGCAGTAATTATAAAAATTAACATAGTTAACCTAAAATCGTAAGAAATTAAAGATAGTCCACAATTAGGTATCCCATATGAAATACGTAGTTAGCACAAAGTGACACAACCGGTTCATGTAAACGAAGTCGTGGGCGTCAGTTAGTATTTACTCATTAATTAACTAGTTAATTAGACGAATCGGTAAGTTATAAAATATAGAAATACATTAAATATGTGATTAAAAGTTTAAAATAAATATTTAAATACAGTAAACAGAGAATCCTATCGCCCCCGCGTACTGTATAAGGCTGTGCACACACCGAGTCACGAGGCCGTTAACACAAAACTGTTTGTAATGCGATTATCATGCGATTTACTCCTCAAACAGCGACGGTTTTATGTGACGTCATTAAACACGACGGTGAAAAAACTAGGTAAAGAAATATTTACTCGAACATTTTCTTATGATACTCTCTGTGTCTGATTCTTAGAATATCTCGTTTATTATTTGTTGCTATTAATATTTATAATGATAAATAGTTGACTTACAATGAAGTGGATATTGCATAAATATTCTCCCGGTTCAAATATAAATACATACTGCAGAGTCATTTGGTTACGATTTATATTCAAACAAATAGCATAAACACTGTATTAATGGAAAAATACTTAGGTACGAAAACATTGATGGTAATTGGTCAAACAAATTCATTAATCTCATAATCCGCTATATAAAGATATTTAGTGCGTATTTGTCTCATACCTGAATAAAGCTCACCCATAACAGCCTAAATTACGTCACCAGCTTCCGGCATACTGACAATGGGGAATACCATAAAATCGTTATTTTTGAATTTATCTATAACTAACTATGCATAATAAGTTTTCTATCTACGACACATTACAAATAAACTTATCTTTAATCCTCTTATTATTATTCCCTTTATGGTATGTATTATCAGAAACTCTCTCTCTTTTAGAGCTCCTAAATGTTAAATTAGTCATTTTAGTTTAAAATTTTATGTTTTTAGACTCAGAGGTATAAGGTATGTATTTTCTGTCAGTAATCCCCAAGAAAATCCTTGATTACATACGTGGCTGCTCTATAATTGAATTCTTATAGTGTCTAGGCCTCTTCAAGATGTATACCGTCAACGTGAGCCGATAATAAAAGTCATTAATAAGAATTGCAAAAACACCATAAGTATTACTGGGGTTCCAGCTATTAAATTAAATTCAAATAATAACAGTGGTCATTGCTAATGAGTGAGGCTTTATTATCATATGACTACATATTTCTCTAACAAAATTCGTTTACTGATGTCGATATTTGAAGTTATGCCATCATTTATTTTGTATCTATTTCATCGCCTGAACATACACTAGTTAACAAAGCGACCCGATAGACTCTGTGACTATATTTTGTGGGCTAAAGTTTGATAAATATCGACATTGGAGAAATAAAACTGAAGGTCGAGAGAATTCACATTCAACGTGCAATACCCATAATGGCTACCGTTGTAGAATCCTAATTAGATAAAAAGGTCGTGTAGTTTTTAATCTAGACACGTTTAGTTCTAAATTAGATATTAAATTTAGTCGCGGTTTCAAAGTACAGTTGTTGAAATGGCACTGTTTTTTGGAAGAGTATGTTCTAGTGTTTACCTAGACATTCAGCTTTTTAAGATGAGTAGGGCACCATTGTTGAATGTACTTTTACTGCAAAACAATGCAGCAAAGCAACAATGCATGCTGCTGTGTTCCAGTCACAAGCTTGTGTTGACATTTTGAGGCTGCTCATACATAACTGTACGTATTGGTCACTTAAAACCAGATGGACTGCCTTCGTATTTCGCTAGTTCATATAAAACCCTCAAGCTGAACCGTCAAACATTTCTGCTTGTAGGTATTCCAACAGTTGTACTTAACAATCTCTCCCAGTTGTAAATTTATCGTCTTCGCCTGTATCGTGTGTAACATCAGATAATATATGAAGTAATAAGATTAATATAATGTAGCCCGAGTGCTTCGATGTATGAAAGGTTCCGGTGAAGAAAACATAGTGATAAATCGATAGCATGCTGATGATAGCGCCTTTGTAATCCCCTTCTAAGATGCTTAAGTTGGAAATCTATTCGCAAGCACCTAAAGTATATTCCAACAACCGCACTTAAGAGCCCGGATCTCTAGGTTTAGTGTGTCATCAACTTAGTTTGGACAGTTGTCAAAAAATAGCGGTTAAATATGGTGGATCCATAAAAATTGTACAACGTAAATATGAACAGTGTTAGATACATTGACAGAATTGAGTAGCAGCCAATAATGTCTACATCCAGAATAATGGGGTGCCTTGTTACACGAGGCAAGGCGAAAACTAATTAAACTTTTAAATAGTATTTATTAATATATTTCAAATACTAATAAGATTTGATAATTTAGAAATATTGTCAAACTGTACGTTTTCTTTCTTATCCTAACTAATATTATAAATGCCAAAGTGAGTTTGTTGTTGTTGTGAGAAATAATGTGCTGTTGCCAATGGATACACCAACTACATTAATGCGAGTGAAGCCGCAAGCAAAAGCTAGTTTCTTATCGTAGTGTATTTCAGATCAAAGCAACTTATTGTAAAATATTCTATTGAATAACAGCGCGGATATTGTAACACACTAAAATTAAATAAACGCCGAAATTTACACCGACGCTTGGCTATAGAACCTGAGTCATCTTATAAAGTAAACTGAATTGCAGTGATATAAAAATAGAAATTTAATAGAATTGTAAATTACCTTCTTTATAAAAACTTCGAGTACATGCTTTGTCTACTTTATCATAAAGTAAACGAATAGAATCACGAAGACCAATATTAACGTCCCATACAGCAAATAATCCAGATACGAGATAATCCAGCAACGCTCCGAGTACTCGCCCGGCATATCGTCTTCCGATATCAATCTGTTTACTGTGCAAATTCTGCTTGTCTGTCTGTGTTTTTGCTCGACACGTACTATGTAATTACGTCGCGCATATCTACACCCTTGCGAAAACTTCTTTTACCATTTTAGCAAGCAATCGACATTTTTGAAAATGTTTACTGCGGTTCACGAGTTAATCTTTATTGATATAATGGAATGGGTTTGAGTTTTTTTGTTACGCTTTCACTACTTAAATAATCATTATAAAATTTTGCAGACACCGAAAAGGACACAGCATACCTTACATTAAAAAAAATGTAATGTTCCCGAGAGAATTTGAAATTCACCTATTACACTATTAGATTTACAACAGGATTTTCTGTAATAATTCATAATATGTAGTTCGCAATAGAAAGGCGACATCAGAAATCGTGCAACATCGTCTTGAAAAATAGCAAAGCAGCAAAGAGCAAGAGTATAGCAAAGAGTATGAATGCCTTTGCATGTGTTACACCGAAATGTCCAATGCCCAGATTTTAGGTTACCTTACGACCTTACGGTACACAATATGAAATTCATCATATCTGAATCTATGTTTAGCCACTTCTATTAAAGTGTTGGTTTTGTAAGCTACGTAAATGGTCCTTCAAGTGTTATCTAGGCACTAAAGGGGCATTTGAGGGTAAAATCCGAAAAAGAGCGATTCATATCAAAAACACTATATTCAATTTAGGTCATAAGAAGGCGCTTCGGCGGTTCGGAATACGAACCCGTCATCGAGAAGAACCGGCAAGAAACTCGCTCGGATTTTTTGTTTTATTTTTAACGTGCATAATCTTCTATCTTAATATATATAAATCTCCTGTCACGATGTTTGTCCGCGATGGACACCTAAACAACTGAACCGATTTTAATAAAATTTTGCACACTATGTGCAGTTTGATCCAACTTGAAAGATAGGATAGTTTATACCTCAATTTATAATCGAAATATTATTTTATTGCGAATTATTTGTTTATTAACAAAGAGTCATGATTATCTCAGTTAGTTCGATAAGATTCTAACAGATGGCGGTATAAAGATATTCGTTGACTATATTAACGTCCGTGCAAAGCCGGACGTGGCAGCTAGTATATTTATAATACATTAATTAACGTTACAATCGTTTTTAGTGGATGTACAAAGAGAGGTGTCACTTTCAGATGTGACCATCGTTCACATATTGTTCCACCCTATAAATAGCCATTTGACACCAAAACTCGCTTGACGTGGTTCAGTTGCATATTTTTTTGAAATAGCGATTTCGGAGCTTTAAGAAAATGGTGACGCCTATGTTAGAATTTTCTGGAAAATATTAGTGACATCTGTTTTTCCTACAATATACGTTTAGGTTTGTTTTTGTGTGAACTAAAAAATAATGGATAAAAATAATGACATGACAGACTAAGGTCTCGTCAGGAACTCGAGTAAGAAATCGTATCACGTTTAAATGACTAAAAACTTCCCAGTAGTGTAATTTCAACTAACTGGTGGTAAAGCTTATTGTTCTTTCATGAATATTATTTTCTTTATCCTCATTAATTGTGGATTTTAGTTACCCGTATTAAATTTTGTCATCACTTTGTAGCTCCTATGGAAATCCGTAATAATATATAGCCTATATAACACTCTGAAAAATTCTCTATTCGTCAGTGAAATTCTCGTTAAAATCAGTTCAGTCATTGCGGTGATTAACGCGAACGAACTATAGAAAGTTAATTGTTATTTACATATACAGATTTAGCCCAGTTTGTTTACACAATAGACCCTACGTTTTATGAAGGTAATGTACCGGTTTTCGGGAGAATTTGTCGAAGTTTTTTTCCTTTATAACATTTTCCTCAATAGTGATGAATGTCTTAAATTTTTACTTATTTATTTATATAAGGATTTTTATTTATACACCCAATCTGATGCCGAATGACAATAAAGAAGATACACGTTAAGTGTAGAAGGAAATTTAGTCCTAAAATTCGGTTGCGCAAAGGTACGCAGAATTCTGAATAGGCACTTTAGTAGACAACATTTTCTTTCAACGGACACTAAACATTGAGAATTAGCTTAGTAATTTTATTATATTTCTAAAACAAAATAATTTTAATGGTATCATTATAATTTCTATTTTATTCCATTTTTCTATATCTGCACTGCCTAATACCGTTTATTAGCTAATAGAAAATGCCGTAACCTCGCCAGTATAGAAACTAAAAAGCCTAAAATTGTTACTATTATATAATTCGTATTTTGATTGTTTTTGCACGTAGTATCGGCAGCCATTTTGTTTTGCCTTCAGGCGGCACATTTATAGATCCGCCTATGATAACTACGCTATATTTTCCTAGAAGAAACATTAAAGAAGTGAATTATTTAATATTTAAAACGAAGTCCTTGGTTATATATGAAAACTATATATATATATATATATAACTCTCAAAATTTGTAGTCAAGGTGAGATTGATTTTCAGAGTTGCGGGCCACAGATACTACTGCTATTTACATAAATGACCATCATTGTCATGAATACGAACATTCGACTAAGTGACCATTTGTTATTGTATAAGCATCGTATCATTAAGGATTCGCATTACGTGGACGTCTAGTGATATTAAACTTAATGGCTTCGGTTAAAACGGTTGTTGGAATCTGTTTTATTTTTAATGTTTTATATAATCTCTCAAATGCTTATTATGAATATAGATTTTATATTGATAATGTAAATTGCATATACTAAATTTAATATATATTATACCAGTAGCCACCCACGATTTCAAATCCGTTTGTATCTTCTATACACGTAAATAAAATTGAAGTGTCCGTTTGTAATTTCAAAATAACCGTTTTTTACTATATGGATAAGAATGTACTGTTTGGTTTTGAAGTCATGGCTAGTGCTTTCTTGTACTCATAGCAAAAATCCAAAGTTTAAAATTTTTGTATGTCTGTTTATTCGGGCTAATTTTCGAAACGGTTAACAGTAAACGGAAACGTACAAAATAGATCATTTGACGGGACATTCAGAGTTAGATACCTAAAGTTATAACGTGGGCTGATTTTATAATAGAAAAAAAAAATGTGCTAATATAAATGAAAGAACCAGAGTCCAAAAAAGCACGCGCCCACGTGCACGTTTACTTTTTACAACGCAACATATCTAATGAATAAAGGACGAAGGAAACGTATTCGCCACGAGAGAGAAATTTTCTATAAACAGATAGATGAGTGTCATAGATAAGATCGAGAGACAAGCGTGCAACATCATTACATATATAAAATACAATATTAAAAAAGACAAGGAACAGTGAGTTCTATCCGCTTTTTTTCGTGTAATATTTCGCACTCACGATATACATGTACTGATGTGTCGTTGTTATTATAATAATTGTGTTACGTGCAGCACGCATGACGCAGGAAGTATCCTACTTGACCATACCATGCCTCTATAACATATCTTGATTAACCATCAGTAATTTTGCACATATGTGCTGTGGTTAGTGTTGCCAGGTTCGCAGTTAAAATTCACAAGACCAATCGGAATTTGGAATATCAAAACAAATAATAACATTTTCTAAAATACAAGGAAGTACCGTCACATGATTTTCTCTAACTCGTGTTGAATAATTGAAATATACAAATAATTGTATAAATCTTTCTTTTTATGGCTTTTTTTTATTATGCAAACCTTTACACCGTTTAATGCACAAAACCTAATGTTCTAATCTTTTTCATTAATCCAAAATGTATGGTGCGTTATTCGAAATCGATAAACATTCGTATTTGTGAAAAAAACTAACAATCATATGTAATAAGTAAGTATATCGTTTGAGTTTTTAGCGGGAACTTAGTCTGCCATGTTGTGGATTTTATATTTTACTCATTCATTTATTCATTCATGTTATTTGACTCCATATTTTGTAATATTCACGGTGTTTTATGTATTATAGTTCGGTTGTTGTGTACATATGAAGGGGATGGGAAATAATACAACAGAGCATGAATTCTGAGATGCCACAAAAACTCCATGGAAAGTTTTAAGAAGAGAGCCTATTACAAGACACTTGTAATAATATACTCGACAATGACAGTAATAATCGAGAAGATTCATTGCCAAAAATAGAATTTTAAAAAAAGTATATCGTTAGTTCATTAAGCGTGCTGATTTTAAAAAATGTGAAACCTCTAATAGTATTTTGTTTCTCTGCGTAACTCTGCAAAATACATTTTACCTGAGGGTTAATAAGTTACCGTCCAAGAACAGTAGTAGGAGAGGAACTATAATAGATACAATAAGAAACCAGGGTCTACATTTTCCTTATCCAGTGCCCTAACCTATGCTATCTCTTTATATTACTATAATCAAGAAGAATAGAAAGATTGTCCTAACTCATATCTGTTTGTATTTATATCTAATAAAGTAAACGATAGTTATGTCTAGGCTAAAAATAACAGTATGTTTCACTTCATCCTTTCGGTTTTTGTTAAGTGTTCAGATAAACCTCAGTCACCTAACTCTTAAACAGTCATACCTGCTCAACTGTGTGCCTCAAAATAAAGAGGACCGTGTAGCTGGATATACATAATAGACAAATATAATTTTGCTAATCCAGTTATAAAAATTCTATCGCATATAGCATTACTAATTTAAAAGAAGTTTAAAGGAATTGTATCTGTGTAATAGAAATTCTTGGCTTCAGTTTTACAGAGAGATACTGTGAGAGTTTCGTTTCGTTACATCGTATTTTATTAATCAGCTATAATAAATATTACGTATAAATAAGACGAGACGTTCCGTTTTTCGCGAAACATCTGGCAACATTACCAGTGGTTAGAGACGATAAGATTGTACAAGCGCATACTCCGTGCATTCGAATGCTAATGCAGACCTCGGAGGTGCAAAACACAATGTGTTCTATTCACAAGAGTATAGTGTTATAACACAAGTATGTAATTTATATGAATGTTAAGTTAAATTAAAATGCTACACACTACACAAATCACAAACATGTTTGTAAATTAATTAAATGCAAGATCCGCTATCTATGCAATGCAATTCACTCCTGAAAAAAGACTTGGAAGCAATGTATTTCAAAACGTTAAGATATCTTCAATCCTATGTTTTAAGACTACATGGTAGTACTAGAAAGACATTTCTTAGGTGGTCAAGGATTCAACTTTTCCCGCGTTACCCCTATGACGCCACTAATACTTTAATTCCTGACTAAGCATAACTGTAGATGTTCAACCCCCACACGATTATGTTCATCTCATAAAATTCAGTCATGTGTAGCTTGCTACCACTGCGTCACGAGGCTTGTGCAATATGTGAATGGAAACAGTTTCAGGATTAATAATAAAATAATGAACACTTTATTACTTAATTCCCTCGATAGATCAGAAGCCCTTCGGCAGCTGTGTATTCACGAATCGTAACAAACCAAAATGAGTCACTATGACGGGTTTATCACCATGTGTACCATACAGTGGTAGCAAATCTCGTCGAGTATAAGGTCGGTCTTTACGATTACAAAATCTGCTGTGTAATATTTATACATCTCAGGATAATTAAAAACATTTAAAATATAGTCTATGTTACTCTTTTTTTTTTTAACTAACTAACGCTATTGGTCGACGCGCTTTCACAGCTTCACCAGATTACATAATGTTACTAACTGATAATATAGCATTTTAAGCGTTTTTTGAGTTTATTTATTACAAATATAAAATTAGACGTTTCCTTTTCATGATAATAGTATATATCACTACATATTATAAAACAAAGTCGTCCGCCTCGTCTGTCTGTCTGTCTGGATGTTCGCGATAAACTTAAAACCTACTCAACGGATTGTAATGCGGTCTTCACCAATAGATAGAGTAATTCGCGGGGAAGGTTTAGGTATACGATTTGTCAAGGCTTATTTTGTAAATTGGTTGAAATATAATGATCATTGTTGAAAGAATCGGAAAGAGTCAAGCCGCTTCAAGCGTTTCATGCACATAAGTATATATTTTTTTATTATCAGTGCAGGATAACGTCCGCCGGGCCTGCTAGTTAGACTATAATAATTTCCCACGTAAACTCTTTAACAATTTAACATGAAAAAACATTTTTTTAACCTTTCTGAAATATTTTAAAGTGGTACATGATTGGTAAATGTTAACCTATTCAGATCCCCGCAAACATATTTCTATAAACCCCTCATTACCGTGTCTAATCTATATGAATAAATATCAATTGCAAAATTTATGTAAGCGCATCGCTTCATAACGGCTACACCTATTTCACTAATTCTATTTTTGTTGTGCTTCCAACTGTTAGGACAAGGTTTGTAAAGCAGAAATTGTTTAAAAAGGCATACGAAAAGTAAAAAAAAATTGGTCGAAAACCTCTACACAAAGAAGTGATTGGGACAGATTGATGTTCAATTATTCCGTTGCCATTTTATTTCAGTACACGGTTGTACTGTTGAGGGAAGTATTGATTTTATTTTCTCCGTTACTAGACCCAAGCGCAGACAGGCCGGGCAGCCAGTACGAGATAAGGTTAAGCCCTAAAAAGTGCTCAAAATAATATTTAAGTGTCCTTATAAACTCTAACGTATTGTTGAGTGCGATATCAAAAGGGAATCAGCATTTATCTATATCACAGTTTAATAATCGTGTCAAGTTCTGATAAGAAATTACGTAAGATATATTATCAAGGTCTCCTAGGTATATGTCATTTGTTTTCCCTTTCTTACTAGGACTTAACAAACAGGTGAGCAATTCGACAGATATTAAGTGGATACTGCAATTCATGGGTGTCTACAGTGAAGATCAGATAGAACCAAAATATAGAGACAGGTGTTTTTTTTTTAAAGTTTGTACATTTTTATTGTTTGATCACAAACTGCTGGTGTTAAAGAGCGATATGGTCTCACATAACACGCTAAATCTAGAGGGGGATGGGTTTTTAATTATAAGTGCAGCTGTCGGAAGACAGATTTATTTATCTAGTGATAGAATGTTAGCTTCTGACAGACAAAGTATTACCTATACAATACAATATCTATGCAATGATTATCACTTATATACTTTGAAAATTTACCACTACACCTCCGCCCCTATGCATCCCTTAGTTATAATCTAGACCTAATCCCCACACTGAGATTAACGTTTGGCTGCATTCGAGTACTTTAACACAGAACAGGATACCGATTTCTAATTATATACTAATAATAATGATTATACTTTTCTAATGTACCATAGGGTAGTCCATAAGCAACAGCGACCATAAAGAAATCTAAAATCCGTCAGCAGTCGTTACTGTTATGCGAGCCCTTAAGTATGTAGGGAGGTGATATATATTGCTTCGTTGATCCTGAATACGGCAAACTAAAAGGAACTCACTACACCATATCAATAATAATAAGAAACAAAAATAGAATGAATGATTTCAGTAGGTATTAATGCCCTTTTATAGATTACCTATAAAAATAACTTATAAAAACGATTGTTAATGAACTTGAAGGAAAAAACTGATAATAAATAAATGTAGCAATAAAAAAATTCTATGCAATTAACTATAAATAGTCCTTTCCTTTAATTACAAAAAAAAAACAGAATATTTATAACGTACCACAAAATCGCGTATAATATATTATTATATGGTGCTTATAAGACAACAGTATCGTATTGTCGCAGACCGACATGCGCGAGATTCGTTCGACGGACGCCGCGCTCACAACTGGCGCATTATCTTCTAATTTACCCGAATGTTGGCATACTCTGTAATAACATCACGCTGCGGTATTCCACTCACGTTGAGATGGGATTCCGCCGCTTGCTGCATCATCATAATCATCGAGCTTTAACCTAGTACGGGTGGGCAGAAATATTTCGTATATTTTTTTTCTTTATACATTTACGGTTTCAATAGAATCTGTCTTGATGTTAAACGGTAATGTGAACTAAGACAATATCACCGTGTCTCAGACGTTTATTAAGAAATATATATTAGGTAGGTACATAATATTTACTTTATGTATTATAAGCAACAATTGTTTTAGGAATATTCAGGGTCGTAGCCGGGCTGGGAGCATGGGCTGGGGGCCCATCTTCCCATTGCACAGGTCCGGCGGATGGAGGAGACGGCCGAAGATGTGTACACGGTCGTCTCCTGACAAAGACGGGGTCCGGCGGCGCTGAATACTCAAGAGATCTCGTGTCGCCCCGACAAAAGCGGTGGATGTACACCGTGGGGTTTTAGTGAGTAGGAGTCCACACTACCCACCTTCTCCCCCGGGAGGTGGCGTGTCCATGACGGATTTCCCCATGTTAAAAAAAAAAAAGGAATGTTCAGGGTCCTGGAATCATGTAGAAGTCTAGCTAAGCTAAGGAATAGTAAGTGATATATACAAAATGTATCCTATTATCCGTATAAATTTCGTGGGATCGTGTAGCTGCGACATCCATATATCTCTACTGCAGAATCCGGAATCGTACTAAGCAGCGTGTAAGCGGCCCCGTGCACTGTAGAGGGAATTTTCCTACTGTTACTGGGCTTTAATGATCTTGGTAAAATGTTTTCCATAGATTAAATATAATTATTTAAATCTTTAATTTAATTTAACGCTCTTGACAAAATAAAAATGTATGTTCTCCATGCATTATCATCCATTATCCATATTCTGTAAAATGTAAAGATTTCAGAAAGTGTTTATGTTATATTTACCATTTTGTAGCTGATTTCACAGCACAGTAAATGAAATCGCTTCTGGTTTAAACATTAAGTCAGTTAAAGCAATTCTATGATTTCCGTCGGCGCGGCGCTCGGACGCCGGGTCTTATCAGACCTTTTAATGCATCCTGTGTTAACCAACTTCAAGACGAATCGGGTTACCCTGGGAATCTGAGACATCCACTGAAATATATGTAGCTACTAGAATAGATAATCGAAACAACTGTGTGGAGTCGAGCGTTTCTTGCTTTTTTTCTATATAACGCCTGTAGTTTCACCTCCTTGTAGAAAAGTACTTATAAATTTTCTTAAAATATTTATTTATTTAAGAAAATGTTTAATGTTTTTCAATGCATATTTAAATGTTTTCCTACGAAGTGTTAGAAAAATATTTCTATGAAAAAGGTTAAATTTCTTTGAACTCTGAGCTTGAATCGTTAAAAAGTTACCAAAACTTATCTTTTACGTTTTTATTATTGTACGTTTGATAAAAATCACAATGTGAATAAATAAATCCCAATAAAATCATTTTTTTATTTCTAGAAAATGAATTTGTTCTCACTCTACTTAAGAGACACATTTTCTATCGGAATCTTGGAAATGTTGTCACTGTTAACTTCTAAATTGTTTTCTCATAGCATTTGTTAGTGGGCCTTTGTTCATGAGACTTTTCTACAAAGCATATGACTGAATGATACACATAATAATATAAGTTTTGCTTACATCGTGGTATGAATAGATTTTTCGCTGGTTATTATGAGTTTGCTGTCCAAGGTTCCTGATGCATCGAAATGTTATACTGTTATACAGCAGAATTATAAAGGAAATTTTGGAATTACTACCAATTACGGGTTCCAGGTCGTCCATCTAAGAGTCTTATAAATCAGTAAAGCTTACTTTGTTATAATTTGTTTATTATTCCATCAGAGGACGACTAGACGCCGTGAGGGTTTCCACCCTTATGTGGTTGATATTCCCGTGGTTCGTATGAAGCGATTTGCTTCCACATTTATTACACGTACGGCTAAGGAGTGGAATTTGCTTCCGGCGTCTGTCTTCCCATCCTCCTATTACTTGGGAGTATTCAAGAGGAGAGTGAACAGGCACCTAGAGGGTAAGCGCGATTCATCGTCGGCCTCATCTACACTTACCATCAGGTGAGATCGGGACCAAGCGCGTGCCCGTAAAATATATATAAAAAAAAGAAAAAGTTATCCCTATTATAGTACATTTACATCTTGTAATTTGTAGTGCCTAATTATGTAAATTCTATATTCAATTAAATGAATTATTATGCTTTGTACGTTGGATCATCTTGTAAGTTACCCATCTCATTTTTAAAGTGATATTTGAATTGTATAATAATGTTTATTAAATTTTGTTTAAAATGTGTGGTTCCGGAACAACAGTCTGGTGTAACGGTCATTCTTCTATTTGTCCAATCTATTGCGTACTATGTTCAAATCGTTAGAGACGTCCGACGGTGAGGCTTAAATATCATATATTTGTCTAATTTAGTTACATTATACAGCTTAAATTACTACTCATGACACCTAAGAAAGCAGCAAAGCTTTATTAAATGTATGTGAATCAAAACAGTTTTCTGAATGATTGAAGAAAAAAAGTTAAATACGAATGTATGTAAGTATATCACTTCAAAATGAATCAGATTTGTTTTTGTACAGTTTTAACACAAACTTTTAAAACTCTAACAAGTCTTTGTCAACTTTAATATTCTATTATCATTTGATTATAAAACTGTTATCAGTTAATAATAATTACATATAACTATGATTTAATCATATTATCTGAATTAGATTTCTAGAAGGTCAACAAATATTCAGCTCCGTGGCCTCCACAAAATGTTTTTTTTTTATATATATGAAAATATACATTCACGATGATTGAATATGTAAATGAACTAATAATAAACAGTTGCCATTTCCATAAAAATAAACTGTATGAAAAAAATGTTCTATAGGATATTTAGAAAATTATTTCTTATTTACTCTCTATGCCCGCGGCTTCCGTTTTCACCGTTTATAAATACTGAACGATTAATTTATTTAAATCTAAACTTGTAATCTAATATTGTGAAAATAATTATGAAACTTTCAAAAACTTCCAAATTCTTAGCATGTTCTAAGAACACAAAAAAAAATATTCAAAGAGATAAAAACTGAAATATAAAAACGACTTTGTTTTTTTTTTAAGAATTAGATACGTTATTCTTCTCAAAATAAGTTGGCAACCCTAAAGCTAAAATATACTTTATTAATATAATTTTAATCTACTCTGTAAGTTATCATCTCTGATTCCTATGCAAGATTAATCTGGTGGAGCGGCGACGCGACAACGACCCGTCAGGCTAATAGACATAGATTTTTATTATTATTTTATTGCACTTCTTGTAATTTAGATTAAAATTCATTGATATATTAAAAAACAAAAATAACTGAAAATTAAATTCACTAATTTCTCGTATCACAAAAAGTATATGAAATAGACTACAAGCAATTATTATCGTAATGGTTATACCTTATTTGGGTACCGTTATCGATTGACGTAGGTTCTTCTAAACCTACAATAATAATAAGCTATTGGGAAGACAGACACTAGAGACTGGAGACTGGTGTATTCTGACTTTGGCCACAACATCGATTAACATCGGATTATTATAGAATATTATGTAAATATATATAACTGACAATTTATATTAATCTGGAGAAACACTGGTGTCAGAAGCACGTGATTCTAGTGAATTTATTCGATGATGAAATTCATAACGAGTCCATGACTGTGAGTATTAGCGAGTCGGTAGCCAATCGTGACTTACTGCTTAGCGGGTATAACAAACACAACTGACCAGGTGCACACGTGGTATTTAGGCTCTCCACACTCCAAGCGTTTGCTAAAACTTTTTACCCCTTTTAAGCGTGTTCAAACACGAGATCCACGAACGTATTGTGAACTGGACGTGGAATAGTTCATGCATAACTGTTATTTTTTTATATGAAATTAAAAATAACGTGTTGTATGTAGTCATGACTATTTAATTAATAAATAAAAAATACTTTATTCAGTTTAGGCCCTGAGAAGGCGCTTATGAACGTCAAAGTTGCCATTAGTTACATTTTTGTTGTGTGTAAAATCTCGTTTTTTTTTCAGTGAAGATACCCAAGTAGATGAATTTATGTAATAAAACCTTATCTAAACATAAAATTAAATCCAATTCAATATAGCCATTTCTGAGATAAACGAAATAAATTTATATACATATATATGTACAATAATTGTCCGTTTAGAATTATAAGGAATCGTTCTGGCATGATCAGTAAGCGTCCGTGCATGTTGAACAATAACCTATGTACATGATGAACACATGAATCTCCTAAAGCGGTACGTCTAAACAGTACAAGAGGAAATGCCAGATAGTGTCATAAAGAGAACATCACGAGAGAAGAGAATAAAATGTCAGAACTTAGTCATAATTATTTTGCAATCAGAAGTCATGCTAGTGTTAGTGTCGCTTTTTTTTTCTTTTTTCGAAATGACTTACCCTGTTGACCCTGAGGCCTCTACAGATTCACCGGACGACTCATAGTGTCGCTTACAAAGTATATACTAATTTTTATTCGACAAACGCCGAGTGTAAACAAGGCCTAAGTTTATATATTTGCCTTTAATAATTCGGTGTGAGCGGTTCGCTAATTATTTTCTAAATTGCGTAACGTGATGGAACAATTATGAACCGTTCAACAAAACGTTTATTTTAGAAATAAACTTAACAGGTACGTTATCTATACTTCATTTGTATTTAAGTAATTTTACGTCTGTGATTTTCGAGTTGGCTGTTGAGAATACTTATGGTTTCGTACTTAGAATAATTAAATTTATTATATCCATATAATATTAAAATATAGTGGGCATAATCTTGGAATTACGATATCACGATTATAAGATCGGTCGAAAAGAATCCAAAACACAAGATGACAAATATTTATATATTTTTATATATAAAGTGTACAAACTTCAAATTTGAAATATATTATATTAAATAATATAAATATCCCAACATCGTAATTTATAAATATTATATCTAAAGTTATTTTTATATAATGTGATGAATACAATCAAATTATATCTCTAAATTATCTCCAATTAATTCTATTGGATCTTTAAATATTATAAACTAGCTTTTGCTTTCGGTTTCTCTCGCATTAATGTAGATTTGACCTATTCCTCGGGAATAGTATTTTTTTCCCGAATGAAAGACATCCTTCGTCCTTTTCTGCAGCCTTGACAATGTGTATCCAAAATTTTATGTTGATGGTTGAGTACTTTTAAAGTGTAACAAACAAATTCATACTAGTGAGATTTATTGAAAATGTCATCTGTTGAATGTTTAACGAACTATTTCATTTTTAACGTACTTACTACAAAATATGCAACAGAGCCATCTGTTAAATCTTAACCGAAGTATTTCAGTACCTAATATGCATTAGTAGTTAATATTACAATAGTAAGATTACAAATCAATTATATTATAATGTACAATACAATTCATATTCAATCATATTTTTCAAAATACACATGACGGGCCTTTTCACGAGTCCTCACAAAACTATTGCTTTTAGCTAATATACACATTACCGATATTTCAGTAGGATAAAGTATTTGATTACACTTCGAAAGGTACTCTATAGAAAAATTACAATAAAACTACGGTTTTTAAATCGAATGTAAATGCTATAGTCATTATAATTGTTTACAGTTATTTACTATCCTCTAAATGAAATTCTGTCAACAAAGATCTATCGAAGTCTTCAAAGTGCTACATCTGAGAAACAATTATTTTATGCTTCTTTTCGAACTGACTACGCTATTGGCCTGACAGACTTCACCGGAGTACATTTATTTTATGCTCAACGTATTACCATTGTTAACTGCGTCGTTGAACTTTGTTTTAATATGCGGTCAGGTATGTCACCTAATATAATAAAATGTAACATCGATTATTTAAGTGAAAACTTCGTCGGTCGTATTGACGTGAACTAAAATGGACCGTCATGCACGGTTCGGTAAATCTGAATCGTGTTTATTCCGTCCCCCTCGACAAAGCTCGTTCGGGTCAGTGACGCAGTGAATCGTGTATACTCAGCCCCAGTCGTCATCAACTACGTTTACTGGCTGATAAAAAGCGTCTCGTTCTCATTATTAAGTATTATACTAATAAAATAATATTATATATGTTTTATAATCAGTGAAGGCGTATATTGTACGTATACAGTTAGTATTTCATCATTTATTTAGGGGTAGTTTATTATTATACGCGTATTTGATCAGTTTAACATTTCAAGTTTATACAATGTGTGCTGCTTATTACTAATAGTGACAAATTTATTTCTAAGGTAAGCCTTGTTAACAATATGAAGAACTACCGGTTTCTGAAATATTCGGTTAAATTATCACGATTCAATACAAAGGTCTTGTACAGAATGTATCATATTATGATAAACGTCAACTAACTGTCTGTCACATGACTGTCACTTTTTGAATACATATCAACTATGAAACCGATAAACAATTCTTTAAAGTTTCGCTAGATGGTTCTGTTTATAAGATGGTGTATCAAGTTGATTTCATAATTGTAATTCGTCATTAATTGTAATTTTTAAATAAACGTTGTTTTTATTTATAAAATTATTAACAAAAAAAAATGAGGTTCGATAAATGGCCAACATCGTTTTAGTTATAAAGTATGTTTGATAATTTGTGTCATCGTTATTTATCAAAGTCTACGGGAAATGTCATTGTGTACATGTCAAATAAAAAAAAATACAGGCCTTATTTCATATACTGCGTGATACGTAGTATCCAGGGTTGCCACCCGTACTTTACACAAAAGTATTGTACGTTATTTTAGGTAATTATACTTTATATAAATAAAAAAGTACACGAAAATACTTTATTTGGTTTCTTTGGTATTTTGAAAAGTTTATTCATGTGTATTTTTTCGTTAAGAGAAATACATCATTTGCTTAATCGATGTTACCACTCGCCACATCATCTAAGCACTCGTTTCTTTAACAAATATTTCTGTACACAACTTAACTTCAAATGTCAATAATGTCACTGTCATTAATTGTCGCAATTTCTTGTTTGTTTCGTGTGAAGCGGTTTAAATGCAATAACGATAGAATTTAACGTTTTATAGATTTATGCTTAATAATAATAAAAATTAAAAAGTAAATCGTACTTTATTTTAATACTATGTACTATTTTTTCCTATCTATAATAACCACTGTACTTTATCTGCAAAAAAGGTGGCAACCCTAGTAGTATCCTCTTAGTAGTTTGTGACTCTGTGGTTGCTTCGTGGATGATAATATTTCTGTTAGGTATTCAGTTAGACTTTATATTTACTGTGATTAATTATGCAGTCTATTATTTTGTAAATTATTAAAAAATACAAACGACAATGGAGCACGGAATGCGTATTAAAATACTTAGCGAAAAGTCTTCTTGTCGAAGTAACTAAAGAATTTGTATGCATGTAAATATACATGAAATTATATTTCGTTTTAAATTCTTCATTCGTGAATAATTCAAATATATTTTTACGTTTTCTTAGATGTCGAAATATAAACATATTTTAGGTTTTATCACAAGTATGTCTATATCACACTTCAATGAACTCTGGAATCCATACTCATATTCTGATATTTTAATAAACAATAATCTATTGTATTGTAAAATGTATTGTTTATTATATTTAGTTAAACCATATGTGATAAGAGGAGATTAGGTTCAATGCAAAATAAAAGTTAGCTTAGTTTTGGCAGATAAAACATCAAATAGATAAATGCAACGTATTGCTCAATTAAATTGGACACAGTTTACTGAAGTTTTATCGTACGACGGTGTAATCAGAAACATAATTTAACAGGTTATTGAAGGGATAAACGGTAAATGTATAAATTAATTATCACATTAATAAAATTGTCGTAGAAACAAATAATATATACAATAAATTACTACTTACAATTTTTTTATGAACTAAAAATATCATGCACTAATTTCTAGGCCACGTTTCTTTTCTTTACTTAAATAGTGCTATTTATTGCTTTTCATGGCATAACCTTTCTTAATAATATATATTATACTTATACAACATCATAAAAGTTATATATATTATTTAAACATAATCTATATAAATAACCTATACTTAAATATTAAATTTGCATACTAATCTGCATTGAATTCATTCAATTATAATGCATAATTATGTAAACATTGCCTTTTACAGAAAATGGATGAAACAAACCAATCAACAGATAAATGGGCGCGAAAAAGGGAGCTAGCTAATGCACGCATGCGAAAGTATCGTGAAAAAAAACGTAGTATATCCAAACGATTGATTTCTCTGGCACAGAGTGAGCCTGTCACGGATGAAATGAAGAATATAAGAAAACGACAGATGGAAGAAGAAGCCAAACAACGGAAAGAATTAGCTAGGGAACGTTCTAGAAGATATCGTGAGAGAAAACGTATCAGTGCTCTGGGAACTGTTGACCATTTGATTCAGGACTCACAAATTCCCGGTACTTCACACGTTAATCCACCGTTTACTACGTTTCATGATCCTCAGATTGCCGGAACATCTACGAATATGGGCATTCCTGTTACTGTGGATAACTCAGGAAATGAATATAATAACGATGAATGTTGCGCCGAATTCGTACAAGTCAACAGGTCATCAGCAACTTACAGTTCTTGGACACGAGACAGCAGTGCTCATGTACAATTTCATAAACAGTTTATTCAAAACGGATTTGGATACGCTTGCAAAATTTGCGATCGTTTGTGGTTTAAAATTGACTTGAAAAATTTAAATGATGAAAGTATGACATTTGTGCGGACATTTCTTCCGAACATCGACGAAAATCCCATTGCCGTTTGTTCTACGTGTCGTGCCAGTATACAGATAAAATCTATACCTAACATGTCTGTATACAATGGTTTTAAATATCCAGCCATTCCAGATAATTTGCTTAATTATCCATTAGATTTAGTGTCGGAAAGATTAATTTCGCCTGTAATTCCATTTACCCAGATAAGAAGACTTCGACAGGTTTATGGTCAATGTGAGATTTATGGACAAGTAATTAATATTCCTGTGGAAGTAAATACAATGGTTAATAAATTACCAAGAAAAATCAATGATGACTATTGTATATATGTACATATCAAACGAAAAAAAATACACAAAACTAGGTTTATGCATGGCCTAGTGAAGAAACAAACTATTAAAGAGTGGTTACAATACTTGGTGAATACGCCACTTTATGAGGCATATAATATTACTATAGATGATGTGTTGTTTGATATTGACCGTGAAGATATACCGCCTGATGTTCCGAGTGAAATAGATACTGGAAATCAGAACGATGGACTTGATGGAATTAATGAGTGTCAGTTAGGTGAAAATATATTGAATGAAGAGAGTTTATTAGCCCAACAGCAAACAGTAATGTGGAACGATAATTTATATTTAAGAATAGTTCCAGGTGAAAGTTTACTATTAGATAAACATGCTGAAGAATTGTCATTTCCATCCATTTACTTGGGTCAGTGCCGTGAGTTTCGGGAAGGGGTTATCGTGACTCCTTTTATGATGGCAAATAGTGAATTAAGACGATCAGACAGACGCGGAGTAACACCTCACCATTTACTATATATGGCAATGAAGATAATGAGAATAAGAGTGAAGGATTCACTCGCTGCGGTATTTAAACATGTGGGGAAAAAATCCAGTGTCACCGAAGAAACGACACAATCCGAAGAATACACATATCATTGCACCGAAAGTAATCTCGCTTTTTTACGTTCTATTCCAAATTCTCCTTGGTATTGGTCCGAAAGGAAGAATGATCTATACGCTATGATCAGGCAATTAGGAAAACCGACTGTATTTTTCACCATAAGCGCTAATGAAATCGAGTGGTTGGATTTACTACAGTTGCTGTACAAACTGAATAAACGTGATTGCATCACTAAAGATGCAGTATCGCAATTACATTTCATGGCGAAAAGTACTCTCATCAACGAAGACGCTGTCACTTGTGCTATATACTTCAATAAATTAGTTAACGTTGTAATGAATATTCTTAAATCTAAGAAATGTAGCCCTTTTCGGAAGTTCAGGGTCGAGCACTACTTTAAACGCATTGAATTTCAACATCAAGGCAGTCCTCGTGCTCACATCTTGGCCTGGCTTGATAACTCTCCGAGCGATCCTCTCAATGATGATTACGATAAAGCCATCGAATTAATAGACAGTTTAATATCGGTATCTGCAGCAGAAGCTTCAGGGAACATTAAACTTCAAACGCATGAGCACACGTTTACATGCTATAAAGATGCTACTGCAAACGAAGCAGAAAAGTGTAGATTTGAAGCACCATTCATGCCCAGTAAAAAAACCATGATTTTAACCCCGATGAAAAATACAGAGGTAAAGTTCAACGATTACAGAAGACGCTATGCTGGAGTAAGGATACGATTAGAGAGTGAAGATTTTGTGGACATGGATGATTTCTATGATCGTAATGGTATAGATTCAGATGAAGATTATTGCAATATCATTAGAGCGGGAATAGATAAACCAAAAGTGTTTATAAAACGTGAACCTTCTGAGAAATGGCATAATCCTTTTAATCCGTTTATCCTTAATGTTGTTCAGTCCAATACAGACTTTCAATTCATCACAGAAGAGCATTCATGTGCAGCTTACTTAGTAGAATATATTTATAGAACAAATAGAGGGGTAAGTCAGTTACGAAGTAAAATAATCGAAACAATGAGTGAACATTCAGATTTTGACACCATTGAGGCGACCAAAAATATCAGTGAAAATATACTGAACCATATTGAAATTACAAGTCAAGAAGCAGCTTGGTATTTGTTACGTGAACCCATGTCAAAATGTTCAACAGATATCGCATATATCCCAACAGTATGGCCAATTGAACGTCAACGAATTAAAAAAACAATGAAAAAGTTAAGTGAATTAGATGAAGATTGCGCTGACGTATGGAAAGAAAACTGGTTCGATAAGTACGAGAAAAGACCAGAATACTTGGAACAAATGACATTAGCGCAATTTGTATCTCAATACACAACAAATAAAAAAGGAGAATTTGTCGAGAGACGCGAACGCAGACTAATTCGTTACCGGAACTATGACATGGCCAATGACTTCAATGAGTACAGGCGTGAGATGGTGACATTGCACGTACCATTCCGAAATGAAGAGGAGGAAATACTAGCAGATATGAAATTTATTACTACATATGACGATCATGAGGATATCATCCTGGAAAGGAGAAAGGAATTTGAGTCAAATATAGATATGAATAAAACGATAGAAATTTGTAGAGAACTATCTCACGAGGAAAATCTTATTGATGAAGATGTGATACAAGATTTTGCTAACAGATTCCCTGAAGGAAATCCTTTTCAGCAGTTATACAATAATACAAACTCTGAAATCGTGACCTTTGATTGGCAACAGTAAATAAACATGGAACTATTGCAAAATACAAAGAAAATATTTATACTAATATTTATTTTGAATCATAATAATCATTTAAAAAAAAAACATAATAATAATAAACTATCAGCCGACAGCAAATCCGTCTGCAGTTGCGTTAATGTGACACATTGTCTTCCTGTCACTATAACCATTTACACAGCGTATACAGATACAACTGATGGAGCCAATTTTAAATTTTTATAAATTCTGTAAAATTTCGTCAAAATCCGTTAAGCAGTTTTCATGTGAAAGAGTAACAAGCATTCGTCCATCCCCACAAACTTTCTCGTTCACAATATTACTAAGATATTGAGTGATGAAGGGAAGGAAATAAATAAATAAATAAAACAAATCGATTACAATTTTATTTATTTAAGCGAATTCTATACGTACATAATGTTTGTTGTTATATATCACAAAGGTAAATGTGACAAACTCAAGTACACTTTTACAATTGATCAGGTGACAACATTCGCAGTTTTCGTAAATCGAGGTACTTTTAATTTGATTATCATTTTTCGTCTAAACAATGGAATGTTTTGTTGTAATTTCTTGTATTCGTTACCCGTGTGCTTTCTTCACACGGAACCGAATTATCTTGATTAATAATAATACCTTTTCTATAACATCCGAATGTGATAAATAACATATTTATCTAATAATGAAGAGCTACTCTCGTAAGTTATCAAATTATTTCTACGGAAAGCCAAAAATTCACTAATCCATACGCTTACACTAAATATACTTCCATACCGAGAATCAAACTTTATTAATATTTTTTATACCAAATTGCTATTAACGTGCAATGGCACAGAATTTCGAGATGACAAATTAAAATAAAAGAGAAAAATAATCACATATAACATTCAAGTGATTTTAACAGTGATAAAATATACCTTAAAATAAAATACGTTTTAAAATAACCAGCACATAGAGATAAATAGTATACTACTCATAAACCAACATCCTTTATATTTATTGCACTGTACATACGACAACGTTTTTTTCATTCATTCTTAAATAACATATTACGTAGCCTAGCGATATGTCACGCAACTAATTTTAAGTGGTTGCGATATAATAAATCACTGCATAAGATAACATATGCTACTTCGATTTAAACCTAACAAGTTTTAATAATAATAATAAGTACTTTTCATTTAACATGAGCGTAGACGGGTGCGAACAAAGGGATAGGGGGTCTTAATGCCCGCTCTTAGTAAGCTATAACCGAGCACTCAGTTAAATAAATGTAAATAATATTTCAATTAAATCTATTCAAAAATTAATTCGATTGTGAAAAATAAGAAGCAAACGTCTCATAAGTGTACTGTCAGCAGCTCCCAGGACGCGAGTTTATGGAAATTCTATTAAGGGCGATTTTTCTGAAATTATAGCTCATAATCCCGAGCTCTAATGTTAAAGTTTCCAAGCACTAGGAGGGGGTTCCCACTGCCCTTAGTCATAAATCTGCCTACGCCCATACGTCACTTACCTATGCATATGCTGTCATGAGAAGCGCTACGAATAGTTCATAAACGGCGATTACAAAAATGAGAACAAACACCGGCTTTATTTCTTTACGTCACATACACACATTCATAATGCGAAGTTTTTTCAAACGCCAGTCTCAAAGTAAATATTTCTAATACAAAATTCATTATAAAAAAAATCATATTAACAATAAGTTACACTTAAGACGTAGTATTAAAAATGTATAAGTAATTCATATATTATTATTATTATTATTATAATGCAGTGTAAAAATAATTTTTTATCTATTTATCTTTTAATCAACAATTAAAACTTATAAATTGACGCGATCGAACGTTGCGATGCTATCATATACACCTACCGTTTAGTGATTTTCCGGTTAATGTAACCGGTAACCGGTAAACGTGCGCGAGTATTTACGGTTTTTTTAAACCAACTAAAAACTAAATGCGATTTATGTGTTCACTATTAAAAAAAAACTTCATTCTATAGATACGTGTAAATTATAATATAATAGTTAAGTGATACAAATATTTTCTTACTTGTTTTATGGTACAAAATAGAATGTGAATCTACTAATTACTTTATATAATATTTTAATTTTAGATGCCTTCGGGTTCTACCGAACGTCTTGGACAAAACTATATCGAGCTACCGATTAAAACTTTAGTCTTCTAGTTTTTTGACAAATACCGATTTTACCGTAATACGCGTACTTCTTTTTTATATTATATGATGAAAAACAATTGTCGATTTTTATCGTCATTTATCAACTCATACTTATTCGTGTAGATATTTTAAAATAATCTCTATATAAAATATACTTATCATATGAAACTATATGTTGTTTCTGAACTTTTATTCGTTAATAATTACATGTTTGTACATATTTTAATTGTAATCATCAAATCGGTAACGTTTGCTAAACATTTCTTGTATGGCGTGGCTTAATTAATAAAATTGAAAAGTGCAATCGAGGTCAATTTATTTCATGTGCTATACTAATACAAATATTTTATATCGTAATTTTGTATTTGATGAATCCGATTTCTTAACATTTAATCTAGAACCTTCGATTTGTATTAATTATACTCAACCGTAATATTTATGTATCTGAGATAGATTAATATCTAGAGTATACGTAAAAAGAGTTAATAAAACATTTGACGGGTAAAAGCATAACCGTACAAATGAATTCTAAACCATTACAGGGTACAATATTAATTATATAAACTTATTTACTACAGTTAACGAGTAAATATATACCAATTTTAAAACAATACTGCAATCTATCACAAAACAAAGGCATTTTCATTCTAACTACGACACGTTTAGTGGCTATGGGCATTCTTTTTAAAGGTATACTGCTAAAAAAATTGAATAAGTTCCGGCGCAAGACACGAGACAAATATATCAACAATATAATGGAACTTTCTTTTGTAGATAAGACTTCGTCAGACACAATTGTACATCAATTTGTCTTGATCTCTCATAGAGAAACAGTTACCGATAAATCGATTCGATATCAGGAAACTTTACACATTATTTCCACTGAACAATTTAATTAACACAAATAAATTAAAGTGTTACCGGTTAATACCCGTTTTTTTTTTCCAACCATACCTATACCATACAAACTGATAATCGAAACATGGATATGTATAGAATTTACCTAGTCATGCGATTGAATTAACATGTCAATATATTACAACAACTACGTAGAGATATCTGCAAACTGTGGCAGCCGTTGGACCAATAGCGGTCGCTCTCGACGAAAAACATCTCGGTTTACAATAAAACCTCATATACCGACATCCCTTATACATATGTATATATCGCTAAATGAAAAAGTTAACCTAATTTACTGTTCAATTTAATCACGGCATAGCGTAAAAAAGAAATACTACTAGACTGCAACGTCAGACGCACTCTAACTTACATATCCATATCTAATAAAAGACGAGAAGTTTTGTTGTCAACATGACGTGTGAACAATAAATTACATGTTAAGAATTGAAATTACTACTTTACTATATAAATAAAATTACTTTACAATATCTCTAAATACCAAGTAGTTATTCTTTTGTCACGTTATATAACGAGTGATAAATCACGGACAGTTATTTTTTTAGTTATATTGAGCCACAGATGGGTTAACGAAGACGACAAACACACCACAAGTATAATAATTTCTCACACTCACGAAGTTACTTTAAGTTTATATAAGATTCAATTAAGTTCAAATATATTCTCATGTCTATGTGGTAGCACGAGCCCTTGCAAAGTTTTTTTCTTTCATATATTTTCTTACCCTCGGAACCTGACAAATTGTAATGTAGCTTTGCCCGCGTGAATTTATATCACACGAGAGTGATATTTAACAGTTGCTTTTAACGCATATAACTTATGTAATACGTGACACGTTATTACTAGTTATATAA
The DNA here is from genome assembly GCA_035772565.1 of Antheraea assamensis. Classification (NCBI taxonomy): domain Eukaryota; kingdom Metazoa; phylum Arthropoda; class Insecta; order Lepidoptera; family Saturniidae; genus Antheraea; species Antheraea assamensis. The sequence goes on along the minus strand of JAQQSE010000089.1, from coordinate 750,827 downwards.
GTAACCATAAATCGCTGCCCGAAATCATTGAATCTTTTCTGTAATTTGTTTTAAATATTTAAAACAAAAATAAATAAGTATGAGAAAAATATTAATTCGTTAAAAAATATTACTTAATTAAAATTGCCAATTAAAAAAACAATTCTAAGTTATTAAATTTTTAAGCGCTATAACTTTCCAATATATCTCTAAATACTCGCCTCTTAAAGTATGGAACATTTGCAATTCTGTAAATCATTTACTGTAATCATAGAGACAAACTGTTTTAAATAAAAGAAGAAAAATAATTAATTACACATTACAGCATACGGATAATCTGTGTGTTATATTTAACAAATAAAAAAACATAATCAGAAATAATAAAATGGAGTTAGTCGAAATACACAGTGACAGGATTTTTATATTTAATCCAAAAATAAATAATGCCATGTCTTTAACAGTTTATCAACAACATTAAAAGAATGTTGCAGTTATTTGTATAATTTTTAACATTTATTTATTATAAAAAGTATATATCGGGGTAATACTATTAACCTGTGTCCGTACTATTGACTCGTACTAATGACTGGTTACTATTTACCCCGTTCTGAAACGCTATTGGCTGGAGTTATAGGCTGTTCATTAGCATGATGATTATTATTGGCTATCAACTTTAGCTAAATGCATTAAAAGGCGACCTACGACTTGAGACTAGGCGTACATTGTGGTCCGGTGAAAATGTAGAGGCCTTACCAGGCTAACAGGGTAGTCAGTTCGGAAACAAAAAATGAGACTAGGCACTAGGCAAGTCGCCCGGTGGAGCTATAGAGGCCCGTCAGGCCATTTGGGTAGTCAGTTCGAAAAACCACAATGACACTTGGCATTCTCGCTTAGATCGCGAGACTGTTCACATTTACTGATAATTCGTGATTATATTCGACATTGCATTTCTGTATCGGTTAACACTTTATTATTCATATTCTGTTGGGTCTTTCAAATCACAACCATGACGTCATACTTTTATAACTTTCTATCTTCGCCCCTAAATTTCACACTTTCCATAACCAAAACATGAACTGTGGCAATTCATTTTTCTAATGGCTTCTTTTACGTACGAAGACGAATAAGTTATGAATACCAATTACATTATTACTATATAAATATTTAAATATGCATATTCATGTATATAAAGTGGGAAGGTAAGTCCCAAATATCACTGATTACTATTATAGAGTCTGCAATCTCATTGTTTAAATTTATCACAAAACTAGTTTTATATATTGTTATTTATTTTTTAATTGGTCACCTGAAAGTTTATATGTCAAAAGTGCTAAGCTTAATATGTTAATGAAGCCATATTCATCACCTAATATATTGATTATTTTACAAGAATAAATAGGAAATAACACCGGGGAGTAGACATGAAATACCGCATTAGATGTGGTCCGGCGAGGCAGCCGACACCTTCCGTTTGTCACCGCGTTCAATACATTCACCTAACTAATTATCAATTGGAACATTTACAATAAAATTACATAATATTTTAATGAGGACTACTTATGGACCAAATATACCGATATTGTGTTGAATATTTAATTTCTGAATGTAAATAAATTATTTAATTAAAAAATATTAATACATTTCTTACTGTGTGAATAAAAAAAAAATAACACTACAACAGCTCCCATACCTAACTCACATACTACTAAAAACCATCCAGGCTGCCTCATAAGAATGAGACGTCCGTAAAAAGTATCTCGACGAAAGCGTCATCTACCGAGTTCACATACTACTAAAAATTCATCAAGGCGGCCTCGTAGTACGAAATAATAACGTTCATCAGATCAGTCAAGCTATTTAGGGGAGGAAGAGAGACAAACACTCGGACACCGGAATTTTATCTATACAATAATATAATTGTCATCGGAAAATGTTATTGCGACGCCAATTGAGGAATAAGAAAAATATTGGGCATAAATAACTATAGTTTAATACGTAATTATAATTTATAATGTATACAGGATAACCGTAGACCCTTTCTGGTTAATTTAAATATATTATGAATGAAAAATAGGTTCATTAAAGACTATTGAAAATAATCAATACTTATATTCCATCATCGATATCGACCCTTCAGTTTACATTGGTGGAATAAAACAATATTGCTAATTATACGCTTTCTGTTTCATTTAGGAAAGGCTATATATTGTGATACTGAATTGTAAAGGATAACTGGTTGAAACTTTCATTTAATTATTTATGACCGATACCTTAAAAGATAAACAAATATATTTATTTCATCGATACAAGTGTCAAACTTCACGAGATTATAGGACAGATTAAAGGCCAAACGTTATTCAAACTCGTACTTCTGATCCTAAACCAAATAAAAGTGAACATTGTTCTTTATGTACATGTAGTTTGGAAGTCATATTTAATCGATGTTATTTTTATTGATACTATTATCGATAAATTTGCTTAAGATTAATTTACCTAACTCGAGTGATTAAACGAGTTTTTAAGTTATTATTATACTTAAAACAAAAATTAAAATTGTTTTCAAATTAACCCCATTTAAAAAAATAGGTACTACAAATAAATTTCAGGTACAGCTTCGATATCGTTATGTGGAAATAAGGAATATTTTCTAATCAACGAGATAAAAAACGTATGACATAACTGTTCTCCGCCTAAGGAGAATTTTTAACCCCAAATAAGATGTTCATTTAGTATAGAGTTAATCGATTTTAAATGCGGCAAAATAAATTTATTGTTTAGTTTGAATATACTTTCAAATAAAAAATATTTGTGTACAACATCGTAGAATTTCTATATTGTTAATAAACGTTGAACGTATAAAATTGTCATCGCAATCATTCCACTTTAAAACCTAACAAGAATATTCGATAGTTTTAAATTTGTTCAAGATTTTTATATCGATAATTTTATCGACTCATCCCTCAACTTGCTACCGTTAAAAAATACATCGTTGCGTTATATAAAATATATAAATAATAAAATTTATAATTAACTATAAGAATAACCGAGTTAATTGAACGCGCGGACGTTTCCATATAAAGTTGATGACGGTTTAAATTGAAATAATTTCAAACGAAACCTGGTTTTTAACAGTATGTATGCAATTAGTTATATATATTTCATGAGAAGAAACTATACTTATAGATAAAATTTAACTACACTCGGGACAATTGAACAGGTCACATTTCATATCTCTAAAACAATTTATATAGGGATGTGACAGAATAATTTAATTGATTACCAATAAATATCGATAAGGTGATTAAAAATTGGAAGTATTCTAATTTGAGATAAAGATTTCTTTACATTCATATTATACAAGGAGTAAAACGGGAACTTCAGATAGCAGATTTTTTTTTTAATTTTAGCGAGTCATTTTCATTTATAAAATGATCAAGTTTTATGAGAAATAATAATGTATAATTATATATTAAATAAAACTTAAAAATAATAATAATTCATTTAAAATTATAATAATGATCGATTATACTAAGTTTCACAGTGGTATGCCAAAACTGAAGAAAATAGCCTCGGGATGCTACATTATCAAACACATGGTAATATTAACAATAAATATTTAGTATTTCAGTATTAATCAATTAAAATAAAATTAATTAATATGCGTTTATATATTTCTCATTGGTGTAGTGTTTGTAATAACAGCATAATTTTATCGCATTGTGATTGCTCGTTCGATCTCATGAGCTATTAAACTATCCCGAATTGAACTCTGAGAATATTTATCCGGTATCAATATAGTTTAAAATAATATTAATAGTTTATGATTCGGGAAGAGCGAGAGCGAAACGTCGAGTGGCGCAATACCGATAGATGTATTAAATCTAGAGAATATGTTACGTTCGTCTGTTCGTATGTTGGCAGGTCCGCGTTAGTCGCCGGTGTCGGGCCAGCTCGCCTCCTCCGCTATTCTGTCCATGCACTTGCAGAGGAACTGATACTGGAAATAAAAGTACAACATCATTTTATCATAAAGTAATCTAATATAATAAATACAATGTATTTATAACAATGGATACTTTTAATCAACCACATCCCTATATATATATATTTTAGGGAATAATAAAATCGAAAACTATGTTTAAAAATGGTATAAAAATGAAGTAACTAATACGTTACGTCTAATATTATTTATGAACTAATGTATAATAAGCACTAGTTTTAATTTTTATTAAATTATAATTTAAGATTATCTATTCTAATCTGAAAATAAAAACATAAGAAAAGCTTCACATTTAATATTTTAAAAAGCACAACTATCGATATACTTCCTAAGATACAATAAATTTATGTTTGTTTTAGCTAATACCCGTGACTTTGGCTGCATTGTTTATCATAATAATATACAGTATATATGTTATATACAGAGTGAAAAATATACGAGAAAATTAGAAAGCATAATTTAATTTGTTTACAAAATATCTTTGACATTTTGTGATGTTTATAAATATAGTATTTTTTCAACATTTTATATTAAATGTAGATATTGTGATATTTTTTTAGATAAGGGCCAAGTATTTCAGAAGTAGAATTTCCAAAAATGGATGCCGTTGTTTTTGTATGGTGCACGCAGATCGGCACATTTCTTATCATTTTCTTTATGTAGAAGATTATATATTGATAATAAGCATTATAAATATATGTCGTTAAAGATACAAAAGATGGCGTGATTCATAGTTTCTCACATATAAAACAAACAATTTAGTGCGCTAAAATCTAACAGATGGTATAATTATTTTTTTATATTTAACATTTTTTACAAAATAGTGTACTGAAATATTGTAACTGTTCTTTTTTTTTTTAATAGAAATCTTAATAGAGAAAATATTTAAAAGCGCTTCTAAAATGTTTAAGTAACAATTTAAGGGAATCTCCTATATTAAAACATTCAAGGATAAAGTTGTACATGAGGTATATTTTCGAGTATTTTAAAGAAAAGTTATTAGGGATGAAGCAAAAGTGTAGTTGAGTGGGTTATACTGACGTAGGGCGTATAGAGCACTATGGAGGTGAGATGCCTCTCGTGAGTGTAGGTGAGCCGCAGCGCCGCCGCCTCGTCGTCCGCGCGCCACTCCCGCACCGCGCCCCACGGCACCTCCACCGCGCCCGCCGCCGCCCCCGCCTCCGCACCCGCGCCCGCCTCCGCGCCCGCGCCCGCCTCGCGCTCGCTCCACACCGCCAGCCTGATGCCGTCCCAGCCTGCACATCCGCAACACTACTAACTACCCCACCTCAAATCAAACGCTTACATTTACATCATTTTTTTTTCTTACTACCTTCCGAAAATATTTTTCTTCTACAAAAAATTTATACTACCAGTGTTTTGTACATTTACACATAAAAATAAAATTAAAGTTAGATTAGCTGATACTCGCGACTTCGTCCGCGTGGAATCTACGAAACGGTTGAACCGATTTCGCCGGGGCTTTCATAAGATAATTGATGTTATAAGCAGTAATTTAAGTTACTTTTATTTAAGAAAACATATGGTTCCGCGTATGTTTCATAAGTTAAAAAAGAAGTGTATAATACGGTGCGTGCCTCGTAAATTTCACGTACAAAAAGCCAATTTATTAAATCGGCCTGCAAGAATTCTACTTGAAGGCTCTAGGCTTCCTCTTAAATGAAGTCATAGCTATAATCTCTATAATAGCCCACTATATGTATGGGTTCAAAATTGACATTTCACTGATCAAGGTACTCGACCATCACGGCTTAAGTTTAACATGTGTGTGGTTTTTGCCAATTTTTTGACCCCTCTAGGTTGCGTGGCAAGGCAATTTTGGCTGACATGTCGTTCGGGCCATTTGATATTATGGCAAAAAATTGATACATTATCATAGAATGTTACATTAGAGTATGGATATTGTTTCGTTTTGAGTAGTTATCGCATAGTGTAAATGTAAGTAAGTAGTGTAAGTTGATTACCCAGCGAGAGCGCGAGCGGCGGCGCGTGCTGGTGCGCGTGGTGGGGGTGGGGGTGCGGGTGCGGGGGATGCGTGTGCGCAGGCGGGAACGCGACGTGTCCGTAGCCGGGCAGCGTGCGAGCGAGCGCGAGATAGTCGCCGGCGCGCCGCACCTCCTGCAGCGCCTTCAGCTGGTAGAGCCGCGCGCCCGCCACGCACACGCCGCGGTTCACCTCCTCCACCGCCTGCGCGCGCGCATGTACACATTACAAATAACACATATTAAAACTATTACTATTATACACTTTATTTTTAACAACCAATCTCGTAGATTATTACTACCATTGTCAAGCAGATAATATCATTTTACAACTATCTTATCACCATTTCAATATTCTAACGAAATATTTGCCTCCATATTAAAACTTTTCAATAAGTATGTTAATATTTCATGGAAATCTTCCAAGTTGAAAACCGTAGTTGTTAAAACAAACAGTTATAGAGTAAAACAAGGCATATCACCATTTCTATCAATGGAAAGAGTTACATAGAGATGCTATCTTTTATTACTATAATTTCATCTCCATAATCTTTTGAAAAGTTTACATGTTACATCTGTAAAATATAACCATTACTGCTTAAGACCTTACGGAGAAATGTAATGGCAATGAAACCTATATAAAACTAAATGATCTTGACCAGTAAAATTCTCATCAAAAATAAACAGCCCTTTTGGAAATTAACTCGAAAGAGCAGACACTTGTATATTATTTATATATAGTGAAATAGATGAAAACATTATTTAAAATGACAATCACCTGCCAGAAGATGAAGGCGGCCGCGGTGGGGTCCTGGGAGAGGATGGAGAGCTCCGTGCGAGGGTTGAACACCCACTTGCGTATGCAGAGGCAGCTGCTGGACGCTGTTGAGTAGTTCTGGATGTACAGCGAGTGCGGACACTCGTTCGGCTGCAGCTTACGTTCTGAAATGTGCCCAATCATATTACTTTATCTTATATTTGCATCAAAAACTCCCATATGTTATTGGTTCAAATCTGGATCAAAACGTAATTTGTGATGTACAAATTTGACTCGAAAAGCCAATTTTAATGTTCAAATCTGGCTCGAAGGACCATTTGTAACGTCCACATTTGGATCGAAGGGCCATTTGTAATATTTAAATGTAATTCGAAGGACCATTTGTAATATTTAAATGTAATTCGAAGGACCATTTGTAATATTCAAATTTAGCTCGAAGGACCATTTGTAATGTTTGATGCATAGCTCGTCTGATTGTTTGTTTAAAAAGAATATAAAAAATTACTGATTCCCCTTTTTTATATTTACACCTTCATAATAAGCATATGTACATTACATGTGTTTTGTGAATACAGTGTGTTACATGTATGCATTTTTACCATAGACAATCTAATAGTAATGATATTAAGACTTTGTTTATAAACTTTGTCTATGTTACTAATCATATAAAATTTTGTATTATGAAACTAATCGCGTTTTTTCTCACCATTTGGCGTGAGTTCTGATTTTCACGACTTACTTACATGATAATTGATCCGCTCCAAAGAGTTCGTCACATTATATCAATACAAATTAGGTGGACGTATTGAAACAAAAACAAAGTGTATTTCAAAGTTTAGGGTGTTAGTATAATCGTAGAGCTTTTTCCAATCCCACATCTATCACTGCAATCTTCAAGCTGAAAATTTATCATCAAGCATCTATGGGTTTGTTCTGACAGCTAGTTGCAGTTGAGAACCAGTGGTTTTCAATTTAAATTGTTTAATTTCTTGAATGACATCGCCATTTAAATTCCGGCGAGGTTGATGGTGAAATGGTAAAATGTGTCAAGGTTAAAAATAAAGAAAAACTGACCAAAGTTATATTCGACGATTTCAAAGAGATAGAAGTAGTTCCGCACGGAGTCGGAGAGAGAGATCTTGTCGCAGAGCGCGCGGTAGACGTCGTCGGCGTGCGTCGAGCGCAGCACCGACAGCGCCACCACCGCGCGGTCCGGCGCCACCACCTTCAGCTCCACCGGCGACGGGTTCGCGCACTCCTCCGCCTCCGTCAGGAACTCCTGCACCGCCTCCGACTCCGCGATCACGCGCACCGCGCACACCTGCCGACCCACCGACCCGTCCACTTCAAACATATACATCACATCTCTATCATCTACACATATAACAAAAATTAACTCAATAACAACTATTTACCGATTGAATATGAAAATATACACACTACTTGTTCCGGGTAATCTCTGAAACGGCTAAACCGATTTTGACAGGAATTTCACAGACGGATAGCTAAAGAGCAGGTGACATACGCTATTTTATTTTAGACTAACTGTTACCCGTGTTTTCTTCCACATTGAAATCTCTAAAACAGTTATACCAATATTCACGAGGCTTTTACAGATACATTATACACACATACAGACTTCTATAATAACATTGTTGAGAGATATTGTATAACTAGAAATTTTCATTAATTTCTTATATATGGTGGTTATATAAGTGGACACTGAAGGGTTATATAGTGGGTTAAAGTTCCAAATATGTCATTGATGCTAAATCCAACTGGCACAGTGTTCGTATTTGCATATTTAATATTACATGTTACAGCAGGTGGTGTGCGTGTACCGAGGCCCTGTTCTTTCATGGGACTCGGAAAATGCCACCTAGAGCGTCCCAGATAGTAGTTGGGGGCGTTTCCATCAGCGTCGGGCCGAGCTTAAAATATCTCGGCCTTCTTCTCGACGGCCGATGGAAATTTGAACAGCATTTCCGGCAGCTGACCCCCCGTCTAATGGGTGCAGCGGGCGCACTCGCCCACCTATTGCCCAACCTGGGAGGGCCTAATTCCACCTGCTGCAAGCTGTACCTCAGGACCGTGCGGTCCCTCTATCATAGACGCGTGGAGGCGCTGGATCTGGGACGAAGGATCGCACCTCGCGAGATTGAGATGCTGAGGTCCAAGCTCTTCCAAGTCCTGGTGGTCCAGGAATGGGCCCGACGGCTGAAGTGACCGCGCTCAGGCGTGACGATAGTGGAAGCCATTCGGCCGGTCATGACTTAGTGACTGTCCAAGCGGTATGGCACCCTGAGCTTTCGGCTGACACAGGTGCTCTCGGGGCACGGCTGCTTCGTGAGCTACCTGTGTCGCATAGGCCGGGAGCCGCTGTCAAGGTGCTACCACTGTGGCTGCGCCGAAGATACCGGAGGAGCAGACGCAGTGCCGTAGGCAGTTCCTGCTCCCCCCGGCTAGAAATGTGTAAGAAGGCACCATGGGGTTTTAGTCCGTGCAAGTCGGACATAACCCACCCTCGCTGCCCGGCGGGGTGGGTATCCATAAGGGATTTCCCCATGTAAAAGGTGTACGTGGACTTGTGAAGGTAGTAGGGGTGGATCTCTCGCTATCTACACTAGTATTTATATAAAGTTATGTATGTATGTATAGTGTATTTTAGTGAAGTCCTAAGAAGGTTACGAACTTTTTTTTTTTAATACTTTATAGGTTAGCGTTTCACCACAATCTCATCTGATGTTAAATGATGATGTGGTCTAAGACGGTAGTCACGCTAAGCCTAGAGGCCAACTGGCTCTCAAGTGCAGCTGCTGGAAAACACCAACAGGTGCTTGGAGACAGATTTTCAACTTGAGGGTGGTAGCTAGCCAGACGGACTTAGAAAATGCTCTACCACCAGGCTATAGTTTCATCACGATGTTTTCTTTCACCGAAAGCTCCGACTAATCATAAGTTGAAAATTTGTAGCCATGCACTTATTAAACACCTCTTTCCCCACCTTTGCGCTCACAAATATATTTTTAACTAATTTAAACAAAGAGCAGACTTTTCAATTCGGTTATAATCTTTTCAATATTTCTAATCTCAAAACTTCGTAATTTATAAACCGATTAGAAAATTTTATTTTAATCTTAGATGTCAACGATACGTCAGGGACATTCTCAAAATGGAATAGGAAATGTATAGTGATTCAAAGAATAATAGGTTTAAAAAAATCCATGATTAAGTAGGTATTGTGAACGAATATCTGGTCAATTTTTCTAGATTAGATTTTTTTGAATTTTATTTTTTGTTAAAATTATATTACCTAAAGGATTTGTCGGTGGAAAACAGTTATTCTACAAATTCACCCAGTTCACCTTTTCCAAATACTGTTCCAAGCCTCTCCTCCTCGCGTCGAGCTGCTGCTCGCTGAGAGTGAACGGCCACTTGCCGGGTAACTTCGGGAAATTGAACCCTGTGGGAAGGTATCTATCATAATGGCACATTACGATCCTCCTACACCTACAGCATATTTTGTCTTTTTTAACGTGAATTTGCCTATTCGCTCATTAAATACAGTACCACCAGATTTTACCTACCTATAGACATTACCCATAGACTAATTTCTGTACTTCCGCCTTTAAGCAAGATTTTTGAAAAGATTATGCTTAAGTAATTGTTAGGATATTTTAAAGCGCAAGAGAATTTTGGATAGTCGACAGTTTGGTTTCACAAAATCAAAATGAACTACTGACGTTGGTGCATATATTACAGGCCTAAGAGGGACCACAGGATGCAATTGGTGAGTTTTGTGATCTGTCTAAGGCCTTTGACTGCGTTGACCATAGTACATTTTATTCTCAAACTAAAACACTATGGTGTTTGTGGAGCTTCTGTCGACCTTCTGGTCTCCTATTTAAAAGATCGCTGTCTCAAGGTTAGTATAAACAGGGTCAACGTCTGCGGGATCGTCGATTCTAATTGGCGTTTCACAGGGTTCAATTTTAGCGCCGTTTTTGTTTTTAGTATATGTAAATGATCTGCAACTAGTGGTTGATAACTTTGCTGACATGGTTCTTTTCGCGTACAACACTTAGGCAAAAAGCAAAAATAATAGATTCCGAGTTTAGGCATCTAAATAATACCTTACATAAATTTTCTGATTGGTTTGTGTTCAATTATTTATTGCTAAATGCAGACAAAACCAAATGCTTAAGGTTTACCGTACCTAATGTTGCATGTATTGATAGTAGAATAGAGACCGAAGGAAATCTAGTTGGGTTGGTGGACAACACCGTGTTCTTGGACATCACACTTGATTCTAAATTACAATAGGGTCTTCATATTAAAAATTTAGCAGGAAGATTAAGGACTGCTGCATTTGCAGTTCGAAAGATTCGCCAACTAACAGTTACTGCCATTGCTAGGGAGGTTTATTTCGCTTTTATGGTGTTTTGCTGTGGGGGACAGAAGCTGAGGTAGACACCATATTCTTATTACAAAAATGCGCAGTTAGAGCAATTTATGATATGGGCCCTCGCGAATCATTAAAGGCTAAGTTCCAGAAGTTCAGCATCCTGACTCTGCCCTCCCAATACATTTTCGATGATCTAATGTAAGTCCGCAAAAAACTTAGATAAGATAGATTTCGTAAAGAATCGACATAATCTAAATACAAGAAACAATAACAAATTGGTCATTCCATATTTTAGGCTCACTAAGACCGGTAACAGTTTTTTTGGGAATAGTGTTAAGTTTTATAACAAAATTCCAAAGCACATTACCGATTTGCCGGATACTAAGTTAAAGCACCATGTCAAGTAGAATATGAGCAAGTTACCGATAAACTCTTTACGTAGGAGCTGATGCAGCGCCGCGAACTCCCGGTAGCGGCGGCTGCAGAGGTGCCTCCCGGCCATGTGCACGTTGAACGCGACGTAGGACCGGCCCGTGCTGCGCTCCATCACCACGCGGTAGTCCGGCACCGACACCGGCAGCGACCGCTTGTCCGAGTAGTCGTAGCGCTGGTACACGAGAGCGCGCGAGTTCGCGGCGCCGCCGATCACGCCGACGGGCGCGGAACCCTCATCACACGGCTCTAGCCTCTCTGCCTCCTGGAAACTTTACTTCCGTCACAAATCACTTATCATCGATACACACCGGTGTAAATACGCCTCATTTTTAATTCGGTTAGAAAAATATATTAAATTTATTAAAAATAATCTGTTCATTTAATGATTCAATTGCGTCAAAACTACTGAACGTATCGATATATGATGGCGACGTCAATGGTTCTAAGCTACTTATTTTTTACATTCCAACCAGATTCGAAAATCCAAATTAATAAATGTTTAGGTCTGCTTGTATGTATATTTCATCATCATCTTACCCTTATCCCACCCAAGTAGGGTCCGCACAACATGTTTACCTTTTCCACTCTCCTCTGTCAGATGTCATCTCAGTATTCACACCTTTTATACACATATCATTTTTCACACAATCTATCCATACCTTTTTCGATCTTCCTCTACTCCCATATCCGTCCACTTTCATACTTAAAGATTTTCTAGTTACATGCCTTTCATCTCTCCTTACGACATGCCCATACCATGCTAACCTATTATTCCTCAAAAAAAGAGAAGGATCTCTTACTACCTCTTTCTAGTCTTTCGTCTTACTTATTTTACAACCTTCTCTTCGAGTTTCAAGGGTATTCGTGTATCACAAGACACCCCAGAAATTTTTCATCTTTTCATCTATTCGTTTATCTTATTCCTCACGTCCTTGTCGAAATTTGAAGCAAGATGGTAAAGATACACCATTTGAGGTTATATGAAAAAATTGTATGGACCACCGAAGTCGCAAAACAAAACATATTATTAGATATGGCGTTAATAAAATTTGGTCTACTCGTTCATGTGTTTAGACTTAACTCAGAAAGAGCTTGTCCAGTTTTAATGAAGCTTTGTAGACAAGAAGTTTATATAGTAATATGATATAAAAACTGCATTTTTTTTTTAATGTTATAGGGGGCAACCGAACAGGTGGGTCACCTGATGGTAAGTGATCACCGCCGTCCATAGACAATAGCAACACCAGGGGAGTCGAAAGTGCGTTGCCGGCCTTTTAATATATGTGGGCCTCCGGCGCTCTTACTGACCGAACGAAACGCAACAGTGCATGCACTGTTACTTCACGTCGGTTTTCTGTGTGTCGGGTGGTACTACCCCGCGCGTCGGACGAGCCGACCCATTCGTGCTGAAAGCTGTAATAGCTTTAGCGTAGCTCTACCACCTATGATGATAATCCTTATATAAATCTTAAAATACTAGACAACCCTGGCCGATTTTTATAAAAATACATATATACGAGTATATAATATATATATATATATATATATTATAAAAATAGGATAGTATGTTATGACTTAGAAAAGTTAATTTTGATTTATTAAAAACCTCCAGAGAGTTTTGCAAGAAAGCAACCATTTTGAATTTTGAACGCTATTGGAAACTAAAGACGTCGGACTATAATAGTTTAAAACAAAGTTGTAGCGAGACAAGCGCAGTAGCCTGCGTCGTATAAACTTACCCTCGGTGTGACAGATATGACCGTTAGGGTGAGACAGTCACCGCCCGATTTGATCAGGTCGACCACCTGCCTGTGTGTTGAGCCTTCGACGTTGACGCCGTTCCTGTAACAAAATTTGTGTTTTCTTAACATTTTTTTACACTTTATAGGTCTTAGCGTTTGACCACAGTCTCCCTGATGTTAAATGACGATGTAGCCCCAGATAGTAAACACATGGCGATAAATTTTCAACTTTAGAATGGTAACTATCGGGCAGCGGCCTTACAAGAAGCCCTACCACTATGCTATGTTTTCCTTCACCGAAGGTTTAAGCTCAATCGCAAAGATTCTTACCTAAGTCAATTAACACGGTGTCAGAACACGTTAAGCATTGATGCATTACCATGTCAGTTAACCACCGCGTCATCAACGTTTAAAATGATCAAAATTACATTTCTCTACTATTACTATTAAATAAAGAGCTTCAACTTTTCCCTACTTTCACTTTACTGTTCTCAAGTATAAGCAATTTACGCTCTTTTTAATTTCCACGAAGCATGCTGATCGAATTCATTAATATACACAATTTATGCCTCCATACAGATTGTATTTGTTGTTTTCAAGTTATTCCTTAAAATTGAAATGTATATGTAGTAAAGTTTTTTTGACGCTCCTATTTTATAAGGTTTTATTCCAGGATAGATGAATGTGCCATCGATAATCATTCAATAAAAAATCATTCATTAGAAGGTTGTTGTGACTCCTTAGTAGAAAAAATACAAACAAGCTAATCTGCTATATTATGTACATTTTCTACCATATAAAGCTATGAAAGCAATGTGCAGTAATTCTCTGCATAGTCCCCATCGTAAAATTAATTATCTAAATTTTATTAAACACCTTTAACTACATATTTACTATAAACATTTAAAAATAATATAGCAATTATAAATGGCGCCAAATATCTTTCGGGCATTGTTAGATGAGTGTGTTTCAGAAACAAAATCAGGGATAGTTCAGGTTTAATTGGAAACGAGTTAAGGAGGCGTGATTAGGGACTTGTATCTCTACTCTGCAGGTGTTGGAATCACAGACGTGAATAGCTTAGTTTAGATGAGTCTTAGCCTGACCCATAAATTAGCAACGTAATGTGTGGTGAAAAGCCACATTCTACTCGTATTGGTCCTGTCTCGCGGAACACTGCGAATCTAGTCTAGAGAACCGATAAATATTCCTCGACGAAATAGAGGGCGGAGTGTATACCGTGGTAGCCGTTGCCCACGCGATACCGCTGTGCATAACAGAGAAGGGGGCTGGCTAGGTAGGAATCTACTTTGACTCTCTCGTTAGAGGGTCTCGAGGGCGATAATGTCTATAAAATGTTACCGTGGGAGAAAACCACGTCAAAAAGTAACATAAACTTCGTTAAAAAACAGGGTCGGGGACCTTAATGCGTAGAGAGGGAGGAAACTCGTCACAAAGTTATAGTAGTAGAAATATAGTGGGAGATTAGTAGTAGAAGTATAGTAGGAGAAAACTACGTAAAAAGTTACAGAGGGTGAGGAGAAAACCTCTTTAAAAAACACTGGTGGTTGGTGATTGGGGGAACTGTCTTCTTCACTGCCAGGCTGAAGCAAGGGTGGAAGCGGCAGGGGACATGGCTTTACATTGTACTGGTTCGGCAGACGGAGACACAAATCTAACCAGGCTGTCTCGGTCGGTCATGATAGCGTGAGGTTTTAGTTAGTAAGAGTCTAACACTACCCACCTCTATCCCGATGAAGTAGTGATCCAATGCAGGATTTACACACAATAAAAAAAAATTAAACGGAACATAACATATAACATACAATAATAATTTCATTGATACTATGTTTAATGTAATACAATATGTATGAATTATATAATACATAACACGGAAACAACATGTGTGAGGGGAATTGTGTAGCGTTGATATAATGATATCAACAATTACATAATAATTCAGTTTTTAAATACGACCACAGAACATGCACAAATGATAAATGTACCACAATATAGAAAAATAAATTAACATGTATTTAACTAAGAATATAATTGAATACGCTACTCCTTACTTTATGTTTGTCTTGGCAACGTCCGTTTGTCTAACTTATAAATCATATCTTGATACTTTAGACATTCAACTTTAGACATTCAGTAGAAGAAATAAGTAACAATTATTGGTTGGGCTTTGTATATACATTTAATAACTATTCTCCAAGTAATGAGATGTATTTCTGGCCTGCATCTCATGCACTACGTGGCACCACGGAGTATGCAGGAATAACATATTTCATACACAAGACACCTTTATGATCGCCATGCATTAAGAATAAATATTCTTTTGAATTCTGACATATAATTTTCACGCCATATTAAAATATAATTTTCACACCAAACAAAAAGTTGATTGTAACGCTATTTAAAAAATACAATGTTCCTTACGACACACGACATATATGAAGGCACCATATATTGGAGACCGTGTATCGGTAAAAGTTACTCTAGAAAAGATAGTACCAGAGTTACTGATAATCAAGCTACGTTTGCTGAGTAGCAGTGCACGTTTATTATTTAGGATCCTTGTTAATTTGTTTGTTTAAGAAACAAGGCCGCCTTTTTTTTCCTGCGGAAATCGCTGACCCACCTCGACGGGCAGTAAACGTGGGTTATGTCCGATTCGTACGGACTAAAACCCCATGGTGCCTTCTTACACCTTTTGGCCGGGGGAGCAGAGACTGCCTTACAGGCATTACGTCTGCTCCTCCGACAGGTGTTGGCCCCTTCTAACGGGCCCCGAATGTGGTCCGAGGGGTCAAGACAGTAAAGGCAACAAAGCCGCCTACCGGTCTTCTCTCTTTCTCTCTCCCGTTTTATATAATTTCCATTTTCT
Organism: Antheraea assamensis; assembly: GCA_035772565.1. Taxonomy (NCBI): domain Eukaryota; kingdom Metazoa; phylum Arthropoda; class Insecta; order Lepidoptera; family Saturniidae; genus Antheraea; species Antheraea assamensis. Next base: position 734,595 of record JAQQSE010000089.1, on the reverse strand, counting down.
CGCTCTTCGTCTGGTAAATTTGTCTGTGAAATTGTGTAGTACCTATAAATATATATGGAAACGTACCGAGATACGAAATATGTCACCTAAAACAATGACTGGTATTAATCCTTAAATAGTATTTACCCAGAATTAAAATTCGTCGAGACATTGTTCACCAAATCGCATATCTCGAATCCGGTCTTGGTGCAATGAAGGAAACAATATCTGCAGTTGCCCGAACCACCATATCGTATTGATATTTAAAAAAAATAATCACCAGTGACAGAAACCCTAAATAATATTTACCCAGAATTATAATTAATCGGGCCATTGTTCTCCAAATCGTAAATCTCGAATCCGGTGCTGGTACAATAATAGAAACAGTATCTGAAGTTACCAGAACCACCACGCTGTATTGACATTTTATCAACTTTGTATGCACCATAACCGTTTTAATTAAAAACTTTACACGAGGTAAACTAAAAGAGTATATCCGACAATCACGTTTAAACATGAATACGTGGAAAAGATAACTTATAAACTAAATAAAGCACACAAAAGCAACCCGACTGTTTCGCTCATGGATTGATACTAACAAAATAAATGACTACTTTGCTAAGACATGATACAAAATAATTGCATTATTTTGTATATCTTGTGTTTGAAGCTGATTCATTTAATATCTAAACAAACAAGGAATCTAATATTAATTATTACTCTTTTGAAGTGAATATAGTTTTATCGGATTTAGAACATAGAACCTTGTAACACTTAACGGTGAAGGAACATAATCTGCAGAAGAGAACTTATAACTTATTTCATGACATAGTTTGCAGGGGCCGTGAAGAGCAAGAAAAAGAAATTGTATGAGAGCTAAAGGGACGTGCACCTAAAATATAAACCAGGAACCTTTACCAAAAAATACTCATGCTAAATGACTGAACTATACTAAAGTTTTAATGTAAAACCAGAATCACTGTAGATAAAAACATATTCAACATATAGATAATTTTTTTTAAAACACATAAATAATGAAAAAAAAAATTGCCTATGAATGCTGTAGTTATGAATTTCTTTACATTTAACATGTTTGGAGTATAGATCAATAATTGGATGGATGGAATACATTATAACAGTAATAATAAACAATGCTTTTGTTTTTTTAGAAAATCAGTTCTTATACATGTGAATCATGTAGAAACATTTAAAACCTCCTAAGAAAAATAACTAAAATACTATGATTCTACGTTCTTTAAGTCGATGAATCAAAGCAACGAATGTTACTGTATGAAAATTTTGGTATATGGAGGAAAATGATTATTTTAAACAAATTATTCTTAAAATAGTAATTATATATAAAATACACAGCTAATATTAAAAAATAGGTGTTTATTGAAAAAGTTAAGAAGCTTCAAAAAACAAAATTTGCTAAATTTTAACTTATCGGTTACTTTTTTCCTCTGCACCTACCTATACACGCTCGCAACACAAGGAGCATCTTACGTGCGTTACCGAATTTTTGAAACACCTATCAATCCTCGTACATACCATCCTAATTACATTTCCTTAAAAATCCTCAACAAGGAATATGTTCGACATCGTCTACATTCGCAGCGATTGCAGGACGAAATTCTCTGAAGTTCGTTGGTAACAAGAAGCCCTTGGCATCATAGATAATTGGCAACCATAAACATTATCATACTCCAAATTCTGAAGTAAACATATTCAAACTGTTAATTTGATGAACGTGAAGGTAACATTTTAACGATACAACTTAATTTTAACCTGATAAGATTAATCTTAATCTTAACCTGTGTCTTTCTCCAGGTCCTAGGCAGACTAATCTTATCGCCATGAAATGTAACATGGTGGTTGCCTAGGACCTGGAGAAACACACAGCCTACTTATTATCTGGAATATGCCTAAAGAACGCAGACGAAGTCGTTATAAAAGGCTAGTAAAGAATAATTTAGGTCATTTGATATCTAGCGCATAGTGCAACCGCGCTAACAATATTTTATCTTTTCATAATGAGATTGAATTCGTGTCAGGACGCTAAGGAATGGCGTAATAACTCGATACAACCGGTTTTATAGACAACATTTAGGTTCAACCACAAACAAGTGGCTACCTAGTACAATATCGACTCTACGTGAAATTACAAAAGCGATATTCAAGGATGTCTTCAGTGCATTAATCAATTATTTAATATATATATATATACGAGTATATACATTTTTGGCAGCCCTTAAGACGATGTAGTAACAGGTCTTCTTTCTTTCGTTCTTATAACTCGTGTGACGCTGGACAAGTCTTTGACCATAAATATTTTATGCTAAGTTATGGATGGTAATAGTTACATTGAGCTATCAATGGAAACTTAAGTGCAGCAACCGATACAACGTATAATATTACATTACGTTGAGATTATTCATTTGTTAGCGAATGTTCTAGGTTATCGTGGAATTTCATAAATATTTAGCCAACTAGATAAACAGGAATGTAATGTAATACCTGAAATATTAGCAGTGAAACTGTGATAATACCAAACTTATATACAATAATCGTCACATTCTTATGAATTATTGTTTTTTTTTTTTAGTGTAGCATGATAGAGTGACGCAGTGTATAGGATTAAAACAGCGGCATCCAAGAGAAACGACGCTCATCCAAAAATCTTTAATCAATCGGCAGTCATCATTATTATGCCGGGCTGTAATCCGCTTGGCAGCTGAATTTACAACGGCCGATTCCAAAACGCGACAACCCAAAAGAGAGTTAGTGACAAGTTATCGCCATGGACAGGATTGAGGAAACCCTGCCACTTTACTTGGTTACAAAAAAAAAATACAATACAAATACAAAAATACAAAAAAATATTTCAGAAGACAACACGCTTAAGCGGCAATATGGTGAGTGTTAAACTTAAAGTATAGTGGTTGCGATTACCGTATTTCTTTGTCACGAACTTACTGAATTTGGAAAACAAGATAATGAAGATTTAAGTTTTCTACTAGTGAAATAATTTATACCGATGTCAACTTTCTCATAACCTATAATCGAAAGAAATTATACCATCTTACATATATAAATAAAGTGTGCAAGCTGATTGAAATCGATTTTGTGGTTCACGATAACTGCTTGTCTAAACATGAGTAGACGAATGATATAGATTTTATTAGCAGAGGCACATTGGGTGTAAGCAGTTAGTGCATTTTACACCTCATGTTATCGAGTAAGATATTTCTTAAATGGCATGTAATTGAACGTTTGCAGTCACTGGCTACTCCAGCAGTATGTGCTATATTCTGTTAAACAATAATTGAAAAATTGAATGACAACCGGTATTTATATATAGCGAACACTCATAACAACGACTCGTTTCGATGTACTGTGTGACATTACTTGTATATCTGCCGTAATAACATACCCCTTATCCAGCAGTGCTGTATCGGCCTCCTCCTTCTGTAGCGCGTGCGCAGATTCATACAGACAACTCGTAAAACTGTACATGGCTGATTATATCAGAGTCGATGGTACTCTTATACCTTACAATCGGGCTACTCAGACGATTCAGACATTCTAAGCGTGCCGCCGACTGTAACTACTTTAGTTATAAGACTTATGCAATTAAATAAAACTTGCTTGCGCGCCCCTTTTAATAATCGTTCGCAGGTATAAGGTTGAGCAGTCTTGATCTATACCAAAATTATGGAGTTCAAATATTTGTCTGATTTTTGCAATACTGTGGTGTTATTTGAGAATTAAATATGACTATTACAGTAACAACAAATAAATAATCGTGCCCAATAAATATTATTCTTCTTCAAAATTATTTTCGGACAATAAACGCCCATTCCCAAAACCGACACATAACATAATATCTCACGGTCACGTATATTATTACAAATATCAAGAAATACTTTGGACACTACACAACTAGAACATAGTCACGAACGCGGTTATAAAAGAAAGTTTATTGAAAAATACTAGGAAAAAATATATGTTTTATACGATCATAATAGTATATATATATCACATAATTGCATCAGGCTAACCTCTAGAGATATTATAAAGTAACTAATGTTTACCTAAGATATACTATAAACATGCAATAACTAGCTCTTGATATCGACTTCACCCGTGATAAACATTATATACTCCACCTGGTAATTTTATCACTACATAGTATAAAACAAAGTCGCTTTCTCTGTCCCTGTATCCCTATGTATGCTTACATCTTTAAAACTACGTAATTTGCGGTAATGCGGTTTTTTTTAATAGATAGATTGATTGAAGAGGAAGGTTTATATGTATGATAACATAAATTAAATAGTGGAGAAATACTGTTATTTTTGAGGTTACTCCAAATAGAACGCGTGCGGGCCACGGGGAATAATGAATAAATCAAAACTACTGGATCGATTTTAATCATTTTTTCAGTGAATGACATAGGCTATATGTTTTATACCCGTGCGAAGCCGGAGCGGGCCGCTAGTATTTCAATATAACTGTAAGGTAGCAAAAAGGATATTCGACAGGTTTCGTGGCCCATTTCTAGTATACTCTTATATTTTGTGCCACAAGCTCACAGGTACGATCCCCGCACATGGCCGACTTTTGAATATAATAGCCAGGTTATATGGTTGTTCAATTTTTATACATGTACGGTATACCAACCATTTATTTGACATAATTCAAGCTACAACTTAATTTGTGACAGTGTGTCGTAAAATTTATTTATATCTTTATGTTCGCTTCTCGGTCATGACTCTGACAAAATATCTTGATAGATATAAATATGTGATATCACGCGTATACAGAAATAAAATATACTTAATAAAACCATATCATAACTTGGTACAAAATGAAAAAGAAATACAAAGAAGAAACAAAACGATTACCATTAGTCTGTTTCTATTTTAACGTGTATTATAGACGGCTAGTCTAGACTGTGAGCTGCTATTGAAGTTTTCACTTCAAGCATCCCTTTACACGCTTTATACTTTAAAAAAATAAAGCTAACCCTGAGGACGATAATTCTCATAGCACTATTTCAAACAGACACAAAAAAACCGAACACCAGAGTAAGAAAAGTTAAAAAACTGAAAGTGTTCTCCTCACTGTTATACCCTTTCCCTAATATGTAACAGTAATTGAAACAGTTGTCAATGATATGACATGACATTTTATTTTTCTATTATATTTTATATTATTGTAATGTTTTTATATTATTATACATTTTGTTTTATTCAACAATAAATACTCCGAAAAATACCAAGTTTATTGATTCAAGTCAATATACAGCGATTTATGTGATACAAAATGGTGGAGCCGCGCTGGCGAATTATGTTATAACAGTCGCCAACGTTGAACAAAAGCCATGGTATTACAACATGACCCCAAAGAGGTTGATGACAGGGACGCGCGGGTGATCTTAAAAATTAAGCCAAATCATACATCACAACACGACAAACATGTTGTGCCGACCCTACTTAGGTGGGATAAGGGTAAGAAGATGAAGTAACAGTAAGTGAAAAGTGCATTAGTTAGTCGATCCTTTTCATTACAGATAAATAGTCAGTCAATACGAGTAAATCCGAAATAACTGTGTGGGATACAACATATCATTTAAATGAACCCTTTATATTCTAAAAATGTTCAAAGTTATTAAATGGTGAACGTTTATTTTTATTATTGTATTCTTCGAATAGCCGTGTATCATCAAATAAAAAAAAAAACATTGTTGCCATTGGGTATTTTTCCATGAAATAATTTCGAACCTTTATTAAAACGAATTAATTTGTAAAGAAGATACAATGTACAAACATTTTGATTTTACAGTTCTATTAATAATACGGAGTCTGATAAGAGGTATTTATATATGTTTATTTTTCTTCTTATCAACAAGTAATGTTGAATGTTTACGATTTTAAAATAAACATTACTATTAAAACGATTTACACATGATATTATGATCCTTGAGGCGATCATCAACTCATCAACTTATCACCTTCTATGCAATACTACTTATTGATGGGAACAATTGAAATGGAGAAAGAAAAAAAACAAATTTATTTGCAACACACAGTTATTACTACATATAATCAAAATAAATAAAAAAAACATACAAAAAAAATTTTCAATTATGTATGTGTGTGGTGGCAAATCGAAATGATAATTCATTTTTATTGATATGTGACTTCCAAGTGTAATCAAAGTAACGAGGTAATGAATCTAGTATGTACTGGAGACTCATTAAAACTATAGTCACGAATTTATAACGATTGCTACCGTCTGGTGAGTGCCTTAAGCGCACCCCTTAGTAGTCCGGTGGAATTGTAGCGGCCTTGCCGGGCTAACAGTGTAGGTTAGTACGAAAAACAAAAAAAAAAAAAAAACGATTGCTACTTCTTGAAACTTACGATATTATGAGCTCTTTGTATATAAATAACTTAGTCGCTTTCTGTGCGAATAGAAAAATTAAAAATATTACTACAGGTGCGTCATATTCGTGTACCGACCGAGTGCTGCATGACGTAGAAATTTACGATATCATATGAACACCTCTGGGGTGGTTAACCAAATGGTTTAACCAGATTTATTACGTGATCTCGGTCACGCATTAGTGAAGTCAGCCTTTCACTTTTAGAGGCAGATTGTAAAGATAAGGAACCAAAGTGACTTAAAAGCGAATGAGTTGATAATATAAAAAAAAACTGTTAATGTGTCTGACTGTGTCTTTTTATCCTTGAAATCAATATGGTAAAATGAAAACCAAAAATACTGCATTCAGTTTAAGCCCTATGAAGATACCTACGAACATTAAAATACTACTCCTTGGTTAGGAAACCATTCCATTTTTTTTATATTATAGGGGGCAAACGAACAGATGGGTCACCTGATGGTAAGTGATCACCGCCGTCCATAGACACTAGCAATACCAGGGGAGTCGCAAGTGCGTTGACGGCATTTTAAATATGTGGGCCTCCGGCGCTCTCACTGGCCGAACGAAACGCAACAGTGCAAGCACTGTTACTTCACGTCGGTTTTCTGTGAGAGAGTGATAATACCCCGGGCGAGTCGACCCATTCATGCTGAAACCAGTAATAGATTCAGCGTAGCTCTACCACCTACAACCAAATCCTAGTCAACAAGAAGAGCCAGCCACAAACTCCATTCTGTTTATCGTTTCTTATTACAATAATAGGGTACATATTGTTTAAAATAATTATGCGATCGCTCGAATTTCGGAAGGCTAGTGATTGGGACGGTAACCCAGCGATAGTACCAAAAAAACCAGCTGAGTTGACTCCAGTTCTTACGCGAATATACCGCCTGCCTTTCCTCTATGGTGTCGTACTTTGAACTTGGAGAGAGGCATTGTTGTACATTGGTACAACCGAAGAAGGATCGGTTAGATCTTAACAACTACTATCCAACTGCCTTAAACTCAATATTGTGCAAAATCACGGGAAGGATCATGAACACCTGGCTTGTCTGCTATCTGAAGGATCACTCGTTGATCGAACGGTCGACAATATAGGTTTCACCAAAACCGATCAACGGGTGATCTTCTAGCACTATTACTAGTCTATTGCACCACTGGACGGAGGCAATTAACAAACACGGCGAGGCCCAGGCGATTAGTCTCAACATAGCAGACGCGTTTGACAGGGTTTGGCATCATAGTTTTATTTTCCCGTTTACGGCGTGCGGACTCCCCAACAATCTATGCAAACGGATTCTTAGAAGCGAATAATTCATGTCCTATTCGAAGGATGTGATTCGCAGTTCATGACAGTAAATACTGGAGGTCCTTGAGGTTCTGTACTTTCACATACTTTGTGTGTTCTGCATATAAATTATATTACCTTTGGACCATATTTATTGCTGTACAAATGACAATATCATCTATGGGCGCTATTACTGCAAGACTTCTTGACGTCGCGAAGAAACAGATAAGGGATTGCAGGAACTAGTCATTGAGCTCGACCGATACTTGCGTCACATTTCCACATGAGATACAAGTAATTTGGTTGGGTTCTATGCCAACAAAAAACAGGTGTGCGCGTTTACCTCTAAAATACCCTCCTCCTACTCCTCAGATCGTTTCGCTCGCAATGTGAGACAGTCTCAATATCTTAGGTATAGATATTGACAGCGACCTCGATTCTAGGGATTACATAGGAAGTGTTATCTACACTACCTCTCAAAATCTTGAACAGGGTGCTATGGTTTTTCACACCCGACCACATGTATCTCCTTTACAAAGTACAAGTGCGGCCTTAAGTAGAATTTTGTTCGCACCTCTGGAACGGTTCCGCAAAGAACATTGTGGATGTCCTGGACAGATAACAGAGACGAACTTTGCGCATTATTAATGATGCAGACATTACTAAGCCGCTTCATTTGTGCTGGGACTCTGCCTCACTGAGTCTGTTTTAACGTCTGCATCATAGCAAGTGTTTTGAAGAGCTATTTAATTTAATCCCTTCACTGCTTTAAATAACCAAAACACAAATACAAACGACAAACAGAAAAAATTCTAAAAACCATGAAAATGTATTCTGTTACTGCTTCTAAAGACTCCAAGGTATTTTTACATATGTTCAGTATATTGTCAATATGACAATTTTAGTCTCTTTACTCTTTCATTATAAAAAAGAATACAGGTATAACTGTTCCAAAAAGTGATAAGATTCAATGAGTTGTAATATTTATAACACAAATTGAAACTGAAATTTAGACATAAAACTTACGAGTTATGGGATCGAAAAATAAAATTTATTTTTCACTTAAACAAAGTAATCTTTCAATTTATAGAAATAAGTAATGTATGAAATTCGTTAATATTATTATTATAATAGTAGTAATAGATTTAGAAAATGTCTCTTTGAATGCCATCTATTGGCATTATTACATTATATTTTTTATGTTTTGTGTGAAAATACAATATTAACCACGTTTCTTTCATTTAGTAATGTAATACTGTAGTAATGTTTATTTTTGTTATAAAATACCTTATATTTGGATGAAGTTGAAGTCAATTTGCTTACTTGCTTTTTCCTCATACTTAAGTTGCTTAAAATTACAATAACTTTTGATAGAGTGAAACGATTTTAATGAAACAAAGACTAAATGTTGCTCGAGAATATGCTTGCTGGTGTTTTATCAGAAACCTAGTACTTTACCAGTGATGCCTGTACGAACAAACAGACAGAGAGACATTTCTAAAAATGATTGAAATTTATTCTATTACTTATTCCTAGACACCTGCAACAATTTTTTTCTCAAAAATAAAAAAAGTACAGACAGGTTAGATTTAATTCTTATTATATGTATAGATAAATTTACATAAATAATAATATTTTATATCCATTTCAATAGTTTTCATGCACACATATATTTAACAGTTTATGTACATTACATTACAGCAATACTTTGATCAGGTGGTATTAAAATTACCGTGGGTTACCATCTTTTGACGGCTTGTGGAATGAAACGTAAAATTGGCGCCATTTTTATTATTACTGGTATAACAAATAAAATAAGTTAGGCTCAACTTGTATCAAAGAATCGGATTGATTGACCTCCAACTCCATCTGATACGAGTCTGTCCTACCCCTAGGTGTTTTATAAAGCCAGATGTGCATAGGAAGAGCAGCCTCTGATGGCTGCAACAAATCGAGGATCATGGAATGGCATTGGGCGAGCAAAAGCTGCAGAGGCGAGGATGGATACCTTGGATTTGTTACACATGTACATAGAGGCTGCTCTTCTTGCATCGCCAGAGACATTGCAATATCAAAATAGATACAGAAATCCCTCTGAATCTGTACAATTTTTTTCTGATGAAAGGGGTTCCCAACCTTCCATAGGGAAAGCCCCCATTCCCCTCTAAGGGGTTTCCACTTATTTATTACACCTATTATTAATTTTAATCCATAAAATGTGGAAAAATTTTTCAGAATTAAAAAAACTCGAAAAGGGAGGGCTCCCCAATGTTTCTTTTTAAGGGGGGGTAGTACAGATGCACCTCAGGGATGTCAATGGAAACTCTACCTAGAATTTTTTTGTGAATATTATACAGTATAAATGTAAACATGAATACAAAATATATATATTTTTTTAATTATAATTACATTCATGTGTTGAAATTTACAATTCAGTAGTCCAGTGAAACTGTAGAGGCCTTGCCAGGTCAACAGTGTAGCCAGTTCGAAAAAAAAAATCAATTACCTATTATTGTGGTAGGGCTTTTTTTAAGTGCTTAGCTACAATAGTCAACATGCTGTCAAGTTATACATCTGTTGTCAGATATTGTTAATATTAGTAATAACATTATAGTACTTGTACCATACAATAGAGTTCGATTGTTTTATAGTCTTCCTATATCATTACAATTACTTCCAGTACAAACTGAAGCAACATCTTAGCTCGTACGTTTATTAAAATTAGCTTTGCTGACCAGCTATTATTCTAGGATGTGAGTAAGTTTTACTATATTTGAATAATGATATGTATAAGTCCTACTTGTAAAGCATTTAAGTAAACAAATAAAAAACTAATACAAATGTTTGCTTCAATTATAATTACATGTATATAAAGTTTAATAAATCACAAAGTGATAAATATAATATGTATGTTACATTATCGAGGAAATAATACATGTTTCCAATGAATCATCACAACATGTAGTTACAGCTATAACTAAAAGCAACAATCCATTTACTTCGTTAACAATATACCATAAGCTTTTGAAATTAATAATTAACACAAACCGGAAAATGTAACGTTAAGAGTAAATAAATAAGAGTGTGGAAAATTATTTCTAATAGGAGTCCAATACACATTCTCCTGATTAAATTAATTGAAAAGATTGTATCAAGTACTTACACTTCAAGGATTCTATCGCCTTTTCTTATCCCGGCTTGCTCGGCCGCTCCATTCTCGAGAACAGCGCTGACATGTTGCAGGGGAGCATACAACTCCCCATTGATTGACCTCAACTGCCCACCCTCAGACACTTGACCGCGCACGTTAAAACCGAAACCGGTTTCAGTTTTATAGATAGTAACGCGCCGGGGTCCATTGCTAGGCACAATTACCTTACTGCTTCTATCTGTTCTGATAACACTGTTATTATCGGTTTCTGTCTCGGCCATTTTGAACAATTTTCATTTTTTACCACAGACAACGAATTGTTACTGACGTTTACGCATAGAGTGACCAGCGAAAAAAAAACACTTTTGTTGGCAAAGTGTTACAAAGTTTCTAACAAGACTTTTTGGCGGGATCTTAATTTGTTATGTAGTGGCTTTTATATTTTATCTATTCATAACTTTGTGTTATTAAACTCTATATTTTGTAAAATTGGTGGCATTTTACCTAATTCTTACCTGCTTTAGTTATTGTGGATAATTGAAATGGATGGAAAATGATACTAAAGAAAGAAAAGACTTCGGAGATACCTATCACAAAAAAATTTTGAAAAGTTCTGACAAGGAGACCATTCTTTTGTTAGAACATTGAAATGATCATAAAACATTTGTAATGTTATTACCTACACAACAATGACTATAATAATCTAGAGGATTGGTTCCCCAAAATAAAAATTTAAAATTTTCTAACAATGGCATCAATTAATTCAATATTCAAAACAATAAATTATAATTTCGAAAATATTCTAATATTTTCTGTCATTCCATATAAGCAAAATTAAAATGCCCTTAACGATAGAACCTAATGAAATTAATGACCTGGGATCGCTTATTAAGTATAAGTTTTACTTCATAACTTAAAAAAAATAAACAAAATTCATTTCCTATAAAAATAATAATATCGCGTCGAATAAAAAAGATAAAATAGAAAGAATACATTATTAAAGATTCATTTATATGCATAACGTGTATTGTAAAATCGACACCTTCTATATCTTAGAGATGCAAAAGTAAGCAATGAATTTACAACTAGAACTCAATAAATGGGTTTGTCGGAGAAGTGTTACACTCACAGTCACTCATTGTAGGCATCAGCAGAGATCTTAATAGGTATCTCAAAGCCACAGTACAGTTCTTAGGCAAGCATCACTTTCTGTGGTCAGAAGGATATGGGAGTCGGATTAAAAGAAAATATTCCTTTTTATAAACGTCATCCCACTCAATCTAGGCTCTGTACAAGTCACTTTGACGTTTGTATCTTGTTAACATTCCATACTCCCAGATGCGACTTTACAATATAGCCGGTATATATCTATATTGCTATTTTGGTCCTTTTTCGACTTCAGTGTAGCTTTCATGTTACCTAATTGACTTTTGGATTGTTCTTTAGCTTGTATTAAAATCGCTGATTTAGAATATTTTCAGTAATTATTGTTTATGTAAAATAGGTGTTTTGAACATATTTAGATATTACAAAAACATTTTTTCGGTACTTTGACGCTTCACTTCCAGCAACACTGAGAAACAACGTGTTACAAAAATTTCAATTTCTTTCAAAATCAGCTGTGATCATCAGTATGGCCGCTCGGATAATTGAAAAATAAATTTGTTTTTGATAAATCTCCAAACAAAAAATATAAAAGTGCAGTTTTCGTATTTACAATTATAATATCATATATTTTCAGTCGGTGTTGATGTTGATTGAAAGTGTTGCGTCATGACATAGACCTCGGCTCTCTCTGACAAATATACACAATAAAAATTGCGACTCGCTTTCGTACGGCTGGCTTATAAATTCATAATTTCTTTGTATCGTGAGTTTAACTGTCGTTTCTCCGGTGGCTAATGTTAATTTTGAAAAATATTATATCGGTTTATAATGAGCAGTGCTAGATTGAGTTTTATTTCTGTGGGGAGATTTGCTGTTAGAAGAAATCCTCAGTTGTCTTCAGGTGAGTTGTTCTGTGTTGTTTTTTTCTCGTTGGCGATGTTCCAGTGTGGTGTCGTTTCGTGAAATTTGATTATACATAAGTGCGTATGTAGTTGATGTTTGTTAAACATTGTTTGATAGCAACTGTTTATCATTGTTCTATAAAAGAATGATAGAATCATTGACGGTAAAGCGGTTTTCCTTACAAATGTTAGTCGTGTGACTCAAGGTGAGCACTTTACCAAGGTCATGGGCACTGTTTATTAAATATCAATTCGAATCTGTTATTAGAATGTTTTTTGACTTCTTGATATTGTCTATTATTTTATCTTGAAAGAGTTACTGATAACACTATCAATATATAAACCATTTTACATTAAACAAGTGTTATTATAGTTCAATGAATACCTTGTTATTTATAAGTATATACACACACATATAGTGTAGATTTGCTTTAAACGTTTAAATAGGGAATTTTTTCACAGAATGATGGCATTATATATTAAGCTTCCATATAATACCATCCAATAAGAAATGGAAAATACATATAAAACATATAGGACAATGAAGTTACAAACAACAACTGTAGAATAAATCAAATGGTAAAAGATAAAGGCTTGATACCATTTACACTAATTGGTGATTTCAAATGATTGTCTATCTATTTTTATGTAGTTACTAATTTATATTGGTAACACTATGAGCTGAAGGTGAAGGAAAACATCATGAGGAAATGGAACTTAATTATACAACTGTGGATTTTTTATTATGTTCATTGTTCGACTAGGCTTGTATTTTGACTAACACAGAATATATTCATGAAATTGTGGTCTTGTTACTGGAGCATAAAGTTTTATTGTTTTGTTTACACCTTGACTTTCATTTGAGGTATCAACCTTGTCTAATACGGTATAAATACGAATGTACCCAGCTGTGGTTTTTTAAAATATTATCTATACTAAAGACATAACAATAATTATAGAAATTAATATGAATGATTTTATTTTAACAAAAATCAAGTTAAGTTAATGCTGCAAACAGTTTACTTAATTTTTCAAATAGTATTGACAGTAAAATACTTTTTCTCTTATAAATGGATGTTACTATATCTGAGATTGATAAAATACAGTATTATTTTTTCATGGAGAATGTTTTTATATTATCAATTGTGCTATAACTTTAACTTGGTACTATGTAATGCTTGGCTATATTTTATATAGATTGATATTGTAATTTAGAGTATATAAAAACCTTTCATAAGAACCTTAATACTAATATAGTCAGATATGGGTTAAATGGTCTCTACTATTATATTTATTTTCATGTATGTATGTGAGTTCTAATTCACAATTCTTTATCAATATCTTTGTATATGGCATAATGTTGTTGTATAGTTTAAAATTGTATTGATACTGTAAAATGCTAATTAATATTCTAGATACTTTAGGTTATTAGCCTTTCCACTGTCAATATAATCACCTTAAAGATTAATATTCACTCAAAAATAAACATTGTGTTCAGGAATAAATAGCACATATTATTATATATTAAGCTATTTTCTTTTTATTATAAAAGTACTCTGTTATCTGTGGGCTTTTTCTGTAATAAATAAATATTCTAAATGATATGTCCTCAATGCTTATATAATTACAAATTATGGAAAGTTATTAGAATGTAATGTATTATACCAACAATTGTCCACAATATTATCCATTTTAAATTACAATATAAAACTTAAACTTTGCACCACCTAATGACAAATTATTGTAAAGTGGGCAGCAGAATAACCTCCATGTAAAAAACAAGTGTGCCAATTTTCGTGATGGTTGGTCAAAGAATGTTGAATTATCAATCTCACATATGTATGCCAATACATACAGTACATACACTTCCTGTAGTGACATCATCTATTTAGATTATTTATTGAGTAGTATTTTTTATTATGTTTATATACTCCGCAAGGCTTATAGTTAATATTTGTTTTCTATAGTGAGCCATGCTGAAGATTTTGATAAATCATGAATTCAAAAGAAATGTTTAAAAATATCTAGTTGATCCAATATTTAAAATTTAGGTTTACAGGTGTTTGCAATGAAATAATAAAGAATATAATATAAATAAATTGTAGGAAAATTGAATTCACCTACCAGATCCAACTATGGCTACAAACATTTTAAAAAAGTAAAAAAAGAAAATCAAAAGCATGTTTGTGGTTTACTTAAATAGCTTGGCAAGTAAAGTTATGGTTGAATGTCTACAGATTCAGAACTAGTTAGTCCTAAAATTTATAAAATTTTAAATACAAGGGTACAAGTAAGGGGAATTGTTTGAGAAAATAAAATTCTAATAATAATTTAACTTGAATTATTCTGACCATAAAATATAATCTTAGAATTAAGCAACTCCTACCATGTGGTCATTGACATTAAAGTACAAAAGAATAAATTGGTTGTTTGTAAAGTCAGTTTAAGGACGATAATTTTACGTGATAACAGCATAAGAAAACATTGATGAAAAATGATGTGTCACAAGCCGAACGTCTCGGCCGATCGCGCCTCTCTATCGCTTGTTCTGCGCTCTCGCTTGCACGCTCGGCTCAGGCGGAACGTGACAATGAGTCATGCTTTTTCGTTCGTGCAGCCAGCGTTCATCGATTTATAAGACGTTATCACGTCAAAAAAAATGGAAAAAAAATTAATAACTATGTGCACTATGGATCTCAGTGTTGGGCTACGAAAGAGATGGATGAGTAGAGAATGTTATGTTGGATGTGTGACATAATCAGAATGGATAAGATTAAGAATGAGTATATTAGAAGGTTGATAATAGTACCAGTGATAGAGAAGTTGAGGAGAAATAGGTTGGTATGGTATGGGCAAATTATAATGAGATATGAAATCCCGTAACTAGAAAAATTTTGAGTATGAATGTAGATGGATATAGGAGTAGAGGAAGACTGAAAAAGGTATGGATGGATTGTGTGAAAATTCATATGAGTATAAAATCTGTTAATACTGAGATGACATCTGAAAGGGGAGAGTGGAAAAGGAAAACATGTTATGCCGACCCTACTTAGGTGGAATAAGCGTAAGATGATGATGATGATGCTCAGTTGTTATCTTGTGTATATACAAGTATGCAAATGTTAAGAGGAATGTATGGTGTAACTAGAATGATTAAAATTAGAGATGAGTATATCAGATGGAGTGTGAAAATAGCACCAGTTATGGAAGTTGAGGTGTAATAGGTTAGTTTGGTATGGGCATGTTATGAGGAGAAATTAAAATAATATAATTAGAAGATTGTGAAGTATGAACATGGATAGATATATTAGTAAACGAAGACTGAAAGTAGGGATCGATAGTGTGCAGTGTGATATGGGTATAAGCAGGGTGAGTAGGTAACTGATAGAGAAGAGTACTAAAGCAAAATATGTTATTGTGACGATGTTACAGTCAGTTGGATGAAACTTTCGGTGAAGTGAGGTGTACTAATGTGAACGTAGCGCCTTTCGAATATTTGAGCATTTGCAGCTGCTAGACCATATTTACGGGTGTTTCATGACAATTTTTATTACTTGAGAATTGTCACCATGACTCTATGGGTTAATCATGTTTTCTTCACCCTAAACTTTGGCTCATCACAGGATTTGATTCTATGCCATTTGACATTGGTGCCACCACTAAGTGATTATTGATTCACATCCAATAATACATATTGTCTAATAAATGTTTATTTTGTTTTAATGACCAATCACCTGTTACTTTACAATGTATCTCACCTTCATATTGCAACAAGGATAATTGAAACAATAGATCGTCTGAAAGCAGCGTCGAGTTGCAAGGTGAAGTTGTGATTAAAGCGCACTACATTCATCTTTTATCTATCTTCTATACATATATCTATACATATAATAGTAATGTAAATCTGACGAGTCTCTACTTTTTTATTTTTGAGAAATAAATTGTTGCAGGTGTTTTAGAATAAGTAATAGATTACATTTCAATTATTTTTAGAATTGTCTGTCTGTCTGTTTGTTGAAAGAGGCATCACTGGTAAACTACTAGGTTTCTGATAAAACATCAGCAAGAAAATCATCAAGCATATTCTCAAGGAACATTTAGTTCATTAAAATCGGTTCACTCTATCAAAAGTTATTGTAATTTTAAGCGACTTAAGTACGAGAGAAAAGCATACAAGCGAATGGACTTCAGCCTCATTAAAAAACCAGGGTGTTTTATAACAAAAGTAAACATTACTACAGTATTTCATTACTAAAACACAGAACGATATAAACACGGTTAATATTTTATTTTCACACAATAAAAAAATAATACTATTAGAAGTTCAGTAATTGACTATTCATTAATATGCAATTATGATAATAGATGGCGTTCAGAAGACATTTTCTTATAATCTAAAAATTTGATGATTTCATACATTACTTATTTCTATAAACTCAAAGGTTCCTTTGTATAAAGTAAAATATTTTTTTTATTTTCGATCCCGTAAGGATTATGTCTAAATTTCTATTAAATTTTGTGTTGTAAATATTACTACTTATTGAAGTGAAGTAATTAATTAATATGTGTTAATACCAATAGATGGCGACCAACAGCCATTCTCAAACCTATTACTACTTATTTCTACAAATTTGCAAATTACACATTTCTGTAAATTGAAAGGTTACTTTGTATAGGTAAAATGTAATTTATATTTATAATTTTTTGGAACAGTTGCATGTCAATCATATAAAAATAAGCAGGTGTTTGAATCACGGCTTACTTATATGTATTTTTTCTAAGTTATAGGTTAGCCATTGACCACAATCTCATCTGATGTTAAATGATAATGTGGTTTAAGATGGTAGTCACGCTAAACCTAGAGGGAGACTGGCTCTCAAGTGCAGCTGCCGGAACATACCAACAGGTGCTTGGTGACAAATTTTCAACTTGAGGATGATAGCTAGCCAGGCGGACTTAGAAAAAGCCCTACCACCATGCTATGGTTTCATCACATGTTCTCCTTCACCGAAAACTCCGATTCAGTTGCTAGGATTAGAACCTACATCCTGTGACGTTGTGGACACACACACTACCAACTGAGCCACCATTGCTTTTTTCTTGATTAAAGGTACCTAATGTCGTTTTATGTACCACTGATAACTTATATGAAAATTTCATGATATATTGATTAATTATAGCGTTATATAGTTATAATGGTGAGGATCGGAATAATTACATTCCATGGTTTTAGTAAATTTTGCACCACTACACGCGAAAATTGCCCGCCTATATAGTGACATAGACACGGGTTCATGGTTTAGGTAAATCCGAAGCTATTTTAGCAAGGTTTATTCTTTTATTTTCCTGCAGTTTTTATGCCCTGGTAAGAATGCGATCAGTCTGGCTTGATCGGTTACATATAAACATTGTAACTCGTTTTATAACTTTTTATCCACCTGGATTCGGTTGGTTTTGGAATAACCTCGATTGTCAATATGTTAGGTCATCTACGGAGCCACACATCCTTCTGTATATGTACATTGTCTCAAAAAATATGGACACTTAACTATCTTTTTTGATCGTATGTATCCCTAATTTTTTAGCGTTTGACCACTATCTCGCCTGATATTCGATGGCGATATGGTCCAAGATTGTCAACACGCTAAATCTACAGGAAACTCGCTTTCAATTGCTGCTACCGGAACACGTTCATAGACGGCTAGCCGATAAATTTTCGACTTGAGGGTGGTAGCTAGCTTGATGGGCTTAAAAAATGCCCAATCATCATGTTATGGTTTCATCACAATTTTTTCCTTCATCGAAAGCTTCGGTTAATCCACAAGGGTTCGAACCTATGTCGATCAACGAATGCATTGATATATTATCGCTTTTATTTCTCCACAACTAATCATATTCATTCATATTCATATTTGGTACCATCGGATCCAAGCTGTGTGTAGTCTTTTTCTTTGTTTCGACAGTGTAATGACTGTACCATCTACCAATTTTAAGGGGCTGATAATCTGTTTTAAGTCTATCGAATACAAGATAATAGCTGAACAACAATCTCAAGCAATTGTGAAGTGATAATGTGGGTAAAGAAGATGACGCGCAAACCCAAAGGAAGTGACTTTCGAGTGTAGTTGCCGAACACACCTATACGTGTTTGGCGACAGATTATTAAATTGAGGGTGGTAACTAGCCAGGCGGGCTTTAGAAAATGCCGTACCATCATATTTTCGTTTCACTGAAATATTTTCCTTTTTCAAGTGAACATTTGATAAACACTGCTTTGTAGAGTTTCCCATAAACGCTGTGTCACTGTTAGCTTAAAAAACGCAAAGTCAAGATATCCAGTTTAATGTACGTGGACAAATTCCTCCCATAATACATTATTGATTTTTTTTTTGTACTCTTTTACCTTTCTCCTGAGATAAACGGTGTAATGTTTGAAAAGTGAACGTGAGAATTATAAGTTATATAGATTACGGCATCTGGTATAACATCGTAGGTACTTTCTCTTTTGGTGTATAGCCTAAGTACCTGCTTCAGATTTCTACTTGCAATTATTGCCATGCTTCGGTTCAGTTGTTTCGGTTCGTTACGTGGTTCCGTTTATAGTTTCTGTCTCTCTCTTACTTAACTGCTTTCTCCGGGGATAAGTAGAGACAGAATTTAACAAAAAGCATCAATGCGAGTTACAACCTCGTCACAATAAATCCCAATCTACCGGTATATATACTCATCTACTAACAGGTGTTTGCGACCACGTCTTCATTGGAATGGTTTTTTTTTTTTGTGTCACTTATCACGATTAATTGTGCACTGTATAAATGTCATCAATTCTGCTTAACCCGTACGGAAAAGCGTAATTATGTGTAGCATAACTTAGTGTCAACTCTGAAATGTTCTATATCTGTCAGTAAAAGTTTTGTCAAAACTGACCCAGCTCTTTCGGAGATTATTTCACATAAAACAGACTTTAAAAGGGTACTTATATCTTTGAATAATGAATGCGAGTGTTGCTGGATATATCTATCTGGATGGTGACCGTTTGTCTCGAACTGTACCGTACCGTATTGTGACTAGGGCATACTATTCGAGTATTCGTCCTTATCTACTGCTTGAATATTACCGATCCAAGTATTCGAGTTTTTCTAGTTTTTCGAATAGTTGTCAAGTCCTAACGTAAAATAACTATGCACTTACATAACCATGTCAAACGCTGACACTTTACTATCACCGAAACTTTTAACTTGTAACTTAATAAATCATAGGTGAGTCTCAGTTAAAAATATATACAACATCCTGACATCAGACCATCCTGAAAATGAAGATGACTATGCAATTTATAAAATGGCCAAGGACCACTACAAAAATCAAGCAGTATGTTTAAAAAAAACAAGCGTAATAAAGAAAGCAGTAATGGGAAATAGCGAGAATTTGGAAAAAGTAGTTGGTAAACTTATTTGAAATCCATAAAGGATGGTTATTTAAAAAGTTCATTAAGTGACTTTACCTTGAAACATCATGTTTAAGATCTCATAGATTTTATTTTCTAAATATAATTACATTTTCTTTTTTTATTTATATTATAGGGGGCAAACAAACAGGTGGGTCACCTGATGGTAAGTGATCACTGCCGTCCATAGACACTAGCAACACCAGGGGAGTCACAAGTGCGTTGCCGGCCTTTTAATATATGTGGGTCTCCGGCGCTCTCACTGACCGAACGAAACGCAACAGTGCAAGCACTGTTACTTCACATCGGTTTTCTGTGAGAGGGTGGTACTACCCCGTGCGAGCCGACCCATTCATGCTGAAACCAGTAATGGCTTCAGCGTAGCTCTACCACCTACAAAAGTATATATAATAATAATATAAATATTGTATGTATCTTATGTTACACGATTAGTTATTACCTCTACTCATACAATATGCTTTTAAACTACTAAACATGTGTCGTCGTTATCAATAATTACATCTGTTTTTTTGTGACATTCCTTTTTCATAGTTATTGCCTTCTAAGTTAATTTATTTTCTAGTTTGTCACGCCAAGTAAATGATTAATGAGAGTACTTACTAAATATTTGAAAATATTACTCCTGTGGTGTTCTTGCTGTAATACTCATTAATATGCTTTATATTGAGCATAAAGCACAGGCTTAAGCTTAAGCTACATATCGATAATAGAAATGCTAGTTGCCTAACGTGTATTTGAGAATCCTCTACAGTTAAAGTAAGTTATTAAACAACTCTTAAAAATATATTAATCGTTTTAGATAATAAAGAATAAGGTATTTGAAAAATTCAAATAACTCGAATAGTACGGATAGCGGTATTCGTAAAACTCGAATATTAAAATCTGATGATAATTGCATGTCCTAATTATGACGTCATTATTCTATTGTCCCTGTGTGGAAAGAGTCAGTGATAATTAAACAGAATTGAGATTTTACAAATAGCTAAAAATTCCCGTTAATAACAGATTTTCAATATTTTAAATTCCCATTCAATGTCGCTGTGTTCAGTACAAATGTGTGTGCATTGTTACCTTTATGGTATACAGTGACGGAATAAAATCTAAATTTCTTATGTGCAATATAAAGTTTACAAAGTCCCTATTCATCTCGAGTCTGGAACCTTCTTTTTACGATCTTCCTTCTTTCTGGAAACTCTTAAATTTGTTCACATTAGAGATGCTTCAAACTGCGAGCTCATACCGCTTCCCTTCTTCTGAACCTTTACTTCCATAAAAAAATATGCTATTCCATAAAAAAATTACTGCAGCGTTGGCCACATTACCCTTGGTATCCTTTTTTTTTTCTTCGAACTGATTGCACTGTTTACTTGTTAAGGCCGCTACAGTTCCACTGGACTACTAAGGGGAGCGCTTAAGGCACTCACCCGATTTGTTTAGGCGATCAGTGCAAGGGCACTCGGTGCGTCTCGGCTTGAACTGTCGCCGAATCTGACTAAGCTAATCTAAGCTAAGAAACTCTTTGTATCCTATATTATTAAGAATAGGTGTTACAACTGTCTCATGACAACGTTGTTTTGGTTTTACCTGTTAAGGAATTCATTTCCATGGTCATTTGTAATTTATGTGCGACTCCTTTTTATGTGCAATAGTTATGCATACAATCGCCTTCACATATTACTTTCGTTTTGTTATAATTCTCTAATTAATTTACTTAATTTCGTTTGATATTTTTTTTTATATCATCAAATCTATTTAGCAATTTTTAAAACGTGCTACCAATCGTATCTCTTAGACCAAAGCTAGCTAACGCAGACACTGCGATTGTTTTGACATAATCGGACTATACATAAGTGTTACAATTATTAATTTTAAGAAAGGTAATTGTAAAGAGCTCAACGGCATTACGCCGGAATGTTCCACGTATAGGATTTTGTCAGCGTAGCGATGCTTGTTGGTAGGGCATTTCCCGATGTGTACAGGTTGGTTGTTTTTATTCAACTTTACATAAAATATTAGTCTAGCTGTGTCATATTATTTTACCCGCGCTATGAGTTCAATAGACTTTTTATCAGAATAAAAGTAGCTTATCGTACGACGCAATATTAGAGTCTCATATTGGCGAAATAATTTATCAAATCGAATTATTTGTTTCAGAGTTTTAAAATCTAAACTAAATGAATCAAAACTAACATTAGTTGAGGTAAAGTTTAAATGTACGTACGCCCATGAATATTTACTTTTGGTATTAGCCACAATTTTGATATGAATGTAAATAAGAAATAGTATGTTAATTTATTTGACTCATAGCCTGAAAATTCTAAACACAACCGACCGATTACTAAGCCGAAGGACTTTAGTTAAAACATCCAAATTTAAAGTTATTAGACATCACAAGCAATAATGTTGTTATTTATGTTATTTTTTATTATCTAAACAAATACTTGATACTCGTTTTATTCAGTTGCTCAGCCGATGGGCACGTGCCGGGGCGAATGACGTCACACGTGACTATGCATTAACGCTGCGCTCAAAACTTACTGCAACGTATAGATACGAGACGACATATCGATTGTGTTCCTTCATAAAATACCGATTTATAATTAAAACTTCATCGAAAAATAAATCTCTTTAAAATTTATGTGGCATAATTAGTCTTTCGATGATAGTTTGTTATTGGACTATAAAGTTCTGTAAATTACGAGAGAGTATAAGAAATGTAACAATGGCGCCATTCGAGAAGGTTCTTTTTTATCCGGATGAATTATTAACGTGAATGCCCTTTCTCCGACGTGGTTCAAATGAATTATGCTAATCTCGTGCACGCGATCCGTGTACGAAAGTGTAATATGTCGACAGCGTGAGAATTGGGCGCCCGGGCTAGGTTTCTTTCATTGTTCACTGGGAATATTACAAATGTTATACCTATAATATTTGATATCTGTTTGTTATTTTGTTCATTCGCTCTCATATCATCTGCCATGACATTAATTTAGAATATTTTACTGATATGCATTGGTAAGATGTTGGTGTACCTTTCTTTATTTGTTCGGTATAGTGATTAATGGATGCGGAGTGCGGTGACGGTTGTTAACTGAATGAGGCATTGGATGTACTAAACTAATACGCGAGTCACTAAGATAAAGTTTCTTCAATTTTCTTTACCTTCGCATTCTAGATACCAGGTCGAGTTTCTTGCTAGTACTAAAAGCCGATTCTAAATTTAGTGTAAGAGTCCTCGGATTATGTCGAATGTCTTGTTCATTAAGTGACATTAGAGAATAGTGTTTCCTCCACATTATTTGTAAAATGAAGAACGTTTGTTTGTAGGTGTTCAACAATGTCGTGCTTTGAGAAGAGCGAATATTCGTGTCCTCAGCACTTGCACAGTCCTGTACAAGAGTCCTACCGAACAGCCTCCCGGGCCGCCGCACCCGCATACCGGAAAAGATGCTGCTAGCTCAGGTAAAACAAAGTAATTTCGATGCATCCAGCTGCGACTGAAAGCGGACTCAGGCTTTTCTTTTAGATATTTCATCTTTATTTACATGATTTTTTTCTAGATTTGTATGACATGAAAATATTTGTACCAAAATGCTATGCGAGCCATTATAGAGTACTTTTTTAGTACTTCGCTTTTCACCTGAGGTCTTAATATAAAATGTCTATTTTAGCTTCAGACCGAAGGTATTATTGTCAACTTGTTTAGTGTCGTCAAATTATTTTTCTAGAGTATTAAAACTTTTAGTATAAAAAATGCAGCCTTATTCTTTTCCTTTTATTAGGTAGTAAATCGGTATGCAGTTTTCCTGATGTTAAATATTCACTGCAACATATGGATATGTGCCACCAAGTTCAAAGGGACTTCAATTCTGGGTCCAGTCATAATGGGCGTCCTGAGAAATAAGTAGGAATACCGCGTGTGCCATTACTTCTTGCGAACAACACCCTTTGGATCGCATACAGCAGCATGAGCACTGTTGCTTCGTGGTAGAAATAGGCGTTCCCGGAGTTGAACTTTGTACAGGATCTGCCATTTCGCTGTAATATATGAAATTGTTTCAAAGAATGAGCTCAAATGCTTGAAAACTTCAGTGATTCACTAGTGTAAATCACACTCATCAAACCAACAGTCAGCAGCACGAACACTATTGCTTTAATATGCACTATAATTACTAGGTACAACGTCAGGTGGTAAAAAATCAGGTTCAGGCAACGGTGTACTCACGTGTCCCAAATGCGGCGACCCCTGCACCCACGTGGAGACGTTCGTCAGCTCGACCCGGTTCGTCAAGTGCGATAAGTGTCACCACTTCTTCGTTGTGCTCAGTGAAGTTGACACCAAGAAGAGCATCAAGGATAATGCTGATAACAAAAATGGATTTTACAGGTCAGTTAATGTTGAACTAATGCATACTTTACTCCACTTTCGTACACTGGCGAGCTTAATGCCACCAGGCGTTTTATTCCAGCTAACCAACGGTATTGTGGAAAAAATAAAAGTTATTGTAGGTAGTTTGAAATGTTGTTTAAGTGAGTATAAAATTAACACTACACTGTTTACTTTCAATTAACAAATAAATGTTCTGCTGCTGTCCTTTTGTTTTTGTACACTGGCGAGCTTAATGCCACCAGGTATTTTATTCCAGCTAACCAACGGTATTGTGGAAAAAATAAAAGTTATTGTAGGAAGTTTGAAATGTTGTTTAAGTGAGCATAAAATTAACACTACACTGTTTACTTTCAATTAACAAATAAATGTTCTGCCGCTGTCCTTTTGTTTTTGTACACTGGCGAGCTTAATGCCACCAGGTATTTTATTCCAGCTAACCAACGGTATTGTGGAAAAAATAAAAGTTATTGTAGGTAGTTTGTAATGTTGTTTAAGTGAGCATAAAATTAACACTACACTGTTTACTTTCAATTAACAAATAAATGTTCTGCCGCTGTCCTTTTGTTTTTGTACACTGGCGAGCTTAATGCCACCAGGTATTTTATTCCAGCTAACCAACGGTATTGTGGAAAAAATAAAAGTTATTGTAGGTAGTTTGTAATGTTGTTTAAGTGAGCATAAAATTAACACTACACTGTTTACTTTCAATTAACAAATAAATGTTCTGCCGCTGTCCTTTTGTTTTTGTACACTGGCGAGCTTAATGCCACCAGGTATTTTATTCCAGCTAACCAACGGTATTGTGGAAAAAATAAAAGTTATTGTAGGTAGTTTGAAATGTTGTTTAAGTGAGCATAAAATTAACACTACACTGTTTACTTTCAATTAACAAATAAATGTTCTGCCGATGTCCTTTTGTTTCTGCGAACTTATTGTCTTTCAAATTGTTATGTATTTAAGTGTTCCTTAAGTTTGGCTAAAAAGTACAATTACAATTTATTGAAGGTGTTTAAATTTTACCTATCAAGTTGACGTCCAAGAGTTTAATAGAATTGTTACAATTTGAGTAAATTATAACTGACTCTAATATATCACGTAGCTTGTGAATTTTACTTTAAAAAATTACTAAAATTTGGAAATGGTGAACCAATACAGCGTCGAGACATTTGTAAATTCAGTAGCTATGAATCCTAGTTGTCTCTCTTTTTCTTCTCTTTTTTTTTCTACGCTAATTTTCATTTTGGTCCTGTTGCGTCACGCCAAGTGGGCAAAATTATTTCAATGTAACAAATCAACCCACAATGTGTGGCTGAATTATTACAATAATTATCACTGTAGAAGGAAGATGAGTATATAATAAAAATTACATCCAAACAACATCTGAATTTGACATTGTTTTGTTATAAAGGTTCATCGAACTCGAATGTGACATCGTACCGACACGAAACAAATGATATTTGGCCAGACTGTTCACACATAGACTTTTAGTTGTCGTGTTAATGACCTACCTATTGTTGATTCATTTTATGAACGTGTTAATTGCACACAGCGCTACGCCTTATGTTTACAGAAATGCTAGCCGTCTAAAACAACGACGTATCACATATTAAATTTTTACCATCACAAATACTTCGATCAAAGCGTTATGGCATCGAAAATGCACTTAGTATTTTTTAGTTTCTTGATTATTTTTGGTAACATTAGCTTGTATAGCTGTTATTCAGTACAACTTTTAACTAGGTATTCTGTTAGTTTCCCTCACATATTTAGCTAAATTACAAGGCGTTACAGTATACACAGACCTGTAAATTAATTTATAGTCTTCGAAACTAATAACAATGCATAATCAAACAGAAATACCATAATTACTGTCAATTTCTTACTTCGGGACTCGTAACTGTTTTAGATAGTGTCTTTCATTTCGTATCGCGTTTTATCAACGCTTCCAGTTTCTGTGAAAAAGCAAATCTATTTATTATTTACTAACTGTGCCCGCGACTTCGTCCGCGTGGAACGGAATGCAAAAATACAGTGATTAATAAAACAATCTGAATGTATATCTGTATATCTTGTATATTTGTAATCTGACTGTCGGAATACGGCGTAGTACTCAAAACAAGAGTCAGCCGTGCTTCAAACACCAGCTTATTTTTATATGATCGACATGCATGTGCTCGAAACTATGAACTTAAACTAATAATCTTCTTTTCAAGGCAAGTAAATTGTTCTGACGGTCTCATTCAGTACCAAGTCTCAACGAACCATTTTAAAGTCACCTAATCTCATCTTAGAAATATTCGTCCATTTATACCAGGCCATTACTCAAAACCAAATATCAATGCAATACTCTCCGAATGTGAAACTCACCACTAAAATTTAAGAAAAACTTTTCCGTATCATAATTAGTCGAAAGAATAACAAAATAAAATAATTATAGACATTAACCGATATTTTTTTAGAAATGATAATACCTAACCAGTATATATAAAAGGCCGGCAACGCACTTGCAACTCCCCTGGTGTTGCTTATGTCTATGGATGGCTGTGGCACTTGCCAACAGGTGACCCACCTGTTCGTTTGTCCCATATAGTATATAAAAAAATAATAATAATCTAATTGTTCTATTCCGAATTTCAAGTTTAATCCAACAGACCGAATCGAAAACTCATATGAGTGTTGTGAGCAGTCATGTTTATTGGAGAGAATAAATTTATGCCTAAAATCAGATACATACTTCATAATTTAACAGCTACAAAAATAATAGTAACACCCCATTTCCGTAACTTACTTTTATAACGCTAACAAAAATGTTCAGTAGCCAAATTCGAGTGAAAGTTTGAAAATCGAAATAAATAAGACAAACAAAAATAAGTTCGCAATTTTAGCGTTAAAATTATCTATGTTCGTCTTTTAGTACTCCAGAATATAGGAAACTACTAAAATAATGGATTTAGCGCCATCTAAAAATTATAAAAGAATATATTTTTGTTTTCATAATACTATCATTTAACACACTTTAATGATCTGAGAAATGTCAAAAACGATGAAAATGCCCTCTGCCGTCGATTCTAAAATCCCCAATTTTTTTTCCTCAAATATATTTACCTCGTCCCTTTAGTAGTTTTATTATAACTAAGATATATAGAAGCACACATACATATATATGAATGTAAATTATATCACATATGTTACTCCAATCTATCCATTATTAGTGTACCAAATTTCGTCAAAAGTCACCCATTCGTTCTGTACAAAACGACAGACAGATAAAATTATAATAACCATGAACTGCATAATGTTATTACTACTAAAGACCCCAGAACAGAAACTTAATTACAACAGAAAATTAATATATAATTTAAATATACGCCTTATGGAATCGAAAAAAAATAAAATAATTCACTGACATAAAGCAACCTTTCGATACAATTACTTTTGTTAGAGTGAACCGATTTTAATGATATAAAGACTAAATGTTACTCAAGGATATGCTTAATAATGTACCAGATGATGTTTTTTCATAAACCTAGTACTTTAGCAATGATGCCTGTTCAAAGAAACAGACAGACAGATATTTCGAAAAATGATTGAAATGTATTCCATTATTTATTCCTAGACACCTGCAACAATTTTTTTTCTAAAAAAAAATCTAGAAAGTACAGACACGTTAGATTTATATTTTTATTATATGTATAGATATCTAACAGGCATTAGAATCATCATAAATACTTTGAAATACTTCTTGTGCTGACTCGGTTTGGTATGTTGTATATAATTTATCTGCTGGCACAAACATAGTTAGACTATTAGTTGAGATGCCTATTTTACATTGAAAACCTCCATCTAATATACTACGCCACAGTGGCAAATGGACCTACATTAATCGTTCTTTAGTCAGATCTACTGATTAATTGATTATGCTGATAGCTACGTCTGGTGTCTACGTATGCAAAGTGACGACGCAAAACAGCGTGATGCTTTCGAATCGTTGATATATTTATCATAGTAAATAAGTCATTGTATAATGCAAAAGCGAGATAAACAGCTATACAAAGTTACGCTATCAGATAAATTTAGGTCGTAACAATGACACCATTATGTATTTTTCCTTAAAATAGTTATATTACATTTTCATTGACAATTAATTAGGAACAACGTCAACGTTGTTATTTCTCTTTTTTTTATGCGATTGGAGGCAAACGAACAGAGGGGTTACCTGATGGTAAGTAATCACCGCCGCCCATGGACGCTTGCGACACGAGAGGCATCACAGATGCGTTGCCGGCCTTTGAGGAAGGAGTAGGCTCGTTTCTTGAAGGCCTGTGAGTTATGGTCTGTTCTTCTCTTGATGTGTTTCGTGGCTGTATTATAAAACGCACAGGACGATAAGGAAGCAAAAGAAATTGTTTAACTGCATCGGGATGAGGATTTGGATATAACTGTTATGAATACATGAGAATGATTTGAAATCTTGTATGTTTGTGAGTATGATGTGTACTCCTATTAATTGTCCTCAACTTCTTTTTTACCATTGAGAACAATAACATTTTACAAACTCTGTAACATAAACATTGACCGCCGCCTCGTTCTGATTTAAACAGGAAACCTCCACCGCCACCGAAGAAAATTTTCGAATATCTTAATAAGCATGTCGTCGGTCAAGAGTATGCAAAGAAAGTCCTCTCTGTCGCTGTTTATAATCACTACAAGAGGATTTACAACAACGTAACCAGCGGTACTCCGAGCGACGCCCATCATCCGCTCCACCACACGCATAGGGGTGAGTTTTTCAGAAAGAAATAAAAAAAGACTTTTATCTTCTTCTTGTAACATTATTGCTATTTTATATTCCAAGTTTTTATATCTTTGGGACAATCATACATGAGGTTAAATGACATTGAACTCAAAGATAAACCTTAGGATATACATTGAAAACAGTTACCGGAACAAACCCAAGTTGACAGATAGTTGTGAGAATGGTAGGCAGCCAGAGGTGTGTTGTGAACGCAGACTTGGTCTTGCAACTGTAGCAAGCCCTATTATTAAGGCAATTTACCGTAAGGTTGGTTATATTAAATGAGTATCAGCCATCTGTTTGTCCATTGTCAAGCTATAGTTAAGTTCCAATTATATTGCCGATGAGATTGCCCCTTATTACAGTCGAGGTTAAGGAAAAGAAACTCTGAATTAATCGAATGGAAATTACGAGTTCAATTACACACCCACAGATTTCCACACAAAGGTTTACATATGAATTACATATTTACATATGCTTATTTATTTTTGACATTAATTATAATTAAGAATTGTGTTGGTCTAGCGGTTTGACCAGTGGTATATCGACCTGATGTCCGCAGGTTCGAACCCCGGCATGTTCCAACGAATTTTTGCGGAATTTCGCATACATTTTCTATTTTCAATTGGATACACTAACGGCTGACGGTGAAAGAAAACATCGTGAGGACACCTGAACCTGAGAAATGTTTCTTGTAATACCACATATATGGGAAAATCTAAAATAGTGAAATTTCTCAGAGTTTGAATTTGCCAATACGTCGTGGGTTGCCGCGTTGATTATGCCCATTCCTTCCTTCGGGAAGAGGCCTATGGCCCTGCAGTGGGTCTCTAATAGGCTGATGGTGATGAATTATAAAAAGGGTCCGTGGGTTTTTGAAAACATTTATCAGCCATGTTTGTTTAATCCAACAGATACAACCCTTGTAATATATCACGATATTGAAACACGTGTACTTTGTAGAATATAGGGATGCAATTTACTATTGTGAAAAGATTTATTGGTATCATCACGTCTGAATAATGGTATTAAGCAAACAAAGTAATGTAATCAGT
The DNA here is from genome assembly GCA_035772565.1 of Antheraea assamensis. Taxonomy (NCBI): domain Eukaryota; kingdom Metazoa; phylum Arthropoda; class Insecta; order Lepidoptera; family Saturniidae; genus Antheraea; species Antheraea assamensis. The sequence continues at coordinate 704,012 of JAQQSE010000089.1, read as the reverse complement.
TATGCTTGTTGATACTAACGCATTTACTACTGAATGTTAAAGAAACGGTATCGCCAGTGAAAGTGCATCTTGTTTTTCGATTGTCTACGCTTTACGCTTCATCGAATCCAGCGTGACCTTACAGATATCTCTTTTTGCAATTGACTCTATTGTTCTCGTTTTTTCTTTTTTTTTTCTAAACTATTTGTTCGCAAAACTCATTGTCTATGATAAATAAGGTGTAAATTCCTTATTTGCTTTGCGATGAAAATCTTTTCGATTGCTGGTATTTGTTCATTCAAAGCTATAACGCGACGAAACGAATGATGGTGGCTCAGCCTAACCGCTTGTTGGAACGTTCCGTGGTAAAATCATAAAATGGTGGTAGGGCCTTTTCTAAACCAACCTTCCTAGTTACCACCTTCCAATAAAAAGTCTGTCGCCAAGCACCTTTAGATGTGTTCCGGCAATTGAGAGCCAGTCCCCCCTCTAGGCTTAGAGTGTTTACCATTTAAAACTAAACCACCATTTAACATCAGACGAGATTATGATCATACGCTAGAACCCTTAAAGTATTAAAAAAATCGATTGATTTATGCTTTATATTAGTATCTATAGAAATATCTGAGACTTTGTAAAGGTTTGTCACATTGATCGTCACTGGTTAAGGATGTAGCTCTCCGACTCTAGAACGCAGACTGGCTGGAACGTTTAAATTTATTGTAACTCGAATATATATTCTTTTCATTTATTAAGGACAACAAACAATTGAACTCAGATATACATACATATAACAAATATTACAAAAAATAAATAAAAAACATAGTTCTTAGAGAACAATCCGCTCCGTCGCCCACAGAGTAAGTATACAAATATTTTGATGGGCACTTATTACAATACAATACAATACAATTGAATATGTCATTCAAACAATTAAAATATCTCTTTGTAAACTCTAAATACTATATATGGAGTCAAAATGAATACAGTCTATTTTACACACTCTGAGTCTCACTGTTACTCTCTCCAAACTAACCTAGACTCCTACAGATATATGTGTACATTATTAATACTTAAAATTTTTAGTTTTAAAAGAGGTATTACGGAGTAATAGCCTCAGTCTGTAATACAGAAAAAGTCAAGGAATTTCCTTTGTCAAATAAACTCAGATTAAGTTATTTTTGAACTTTATTAATGTAGCATTTTATCGCTGTTACATCGGACTTTAAATGAGATGTTATCTAAGGTTGTACATATAAAAGGGCAAAGAAAAAATACACTTATCTCTTAATTGTTTATTATAGTTTGTTATATATGCATATAAAAAACAAACCCAACATGCCCTTACGTAATACATGCTAGTGTGTTCACTCTATATTATACATGAATTTATACTTGCATATAATTCAATTATATATAATTTTCTTTATTTCGCTAACCCTGGAAAGGACACAGCGTGATGCTCAGTGAGTCAATTAAGTTACGGTACTAGTTATGGCTTCACTTAAGTTTATTTAAGTATAAAAGCAAATGTGTTCGCTAAGAAACAGACGCTACGAATATTTCCTTTATAAATCGCACCAGTGTAGTTCGATTGCCGAGTTTTGTTTGTCTCTTGCTCTTCCAATATGTTTAATTCTCAATTGTTTTGTACATACACTATTAAATAAATTATATAATAGGTATGTCTGTTGTTTGTCCTAGTTAATCTCCTAAACGGATGAATAGATTATGATGATGCTTTTCAATGGCACATACTGACAATTCAATTTTTTTTTTATGCTTTATAGGTTAGCGTTTTACCACAATCTCATCTGATGTTAAATGATGATGTGGTCTAAGATGGTAGTCACGCTAAACCTAGAGGGAAACTGGCTCTCAAGTGCAGCTGCCGGAACACACAAACAGGTGCTTGGCGACAGATTTTCAACTTAAGGGTGGTAGCTGGCCAGACGGACTTAGAAAAAACTCTACGACCATGCTATGGTTTCATCACGATGTTTTCCTTTACCGAAAGCTCCGACTCAGGTGCCAGGATTCGAACCTACGTCCTTCGACACTGTGTCCGAACACACTACCAACTGAACCATCATCTCTTCAAAATATACCATTGCGTTTTTTATAGTAGTAATTATAAAATGTAACAAAAATAACTTACAATTGGTATTTAAGTTACAGGGTATAAGTTATAGTAAAGTTGTAAGTATTAGTCTAAAAAATGACAATAGCATTCTCAACCCCATAATTGATTCGTATAAACATATATAATAGAATGAAACAATAAAATCATTTAGACGATAACTTCCTTATCTCTCGATATGTTTTGGCACCGAAACATAAGAATTCGGTTGGCTCTACGAGTGGTCAGCCAAACTGTCTCGCGTACCGTTCTGTAGACATATGCAGCGTACCGTTCTGTAGACATATGCAGAATGTTATTATATCTAGATATATATATATATTATTTTATTGCAAAATCTGCTCACAGCCGACGAAATGACATACTTTCACAAGGTAAAGGATTAAAATTCCTTATCTGTTTCCTTTGACATTCTCTTCGGTTTTTCTGGGGGTTTACGTAACGTTAAATCATATCAATGGTATGTACTGTGATGGGTTTTGTTGTCTATATTTAATTCAATTACATTGTATATCTAAAAATAAATATATTTGTACTTCAATATGTATTTATAAGTTAGTTTTTTACTTTTTCATGTAATTAATTATTTAAGAAATAAATAAATATTACTCATACGAAATGAAGGGTAATAAAATATAAAATAAATATAATGAGTAAATATAAATCGATTTTGATTGATTTCAATTCTCGCGAAGGTGACAGTAAAATATGATTTTCTATGAATACAATTAAATTAGTAGTATTTTTTCCAATTCCATATTTTCCGTTGGACCTATTATGCTTGCTTCGTTTTTTTAACCCCTTTGAAACCATATATTATTATTTGTTTTACCAATTTTCATATAATAATATATACCTTATATACAATGTTTTTTATCACGATGATAAGTAGAGTTGTTTCTTTTTATTCCATCATATGAATTTTATTTTGCAAAAACACAGGCTAGTTTATAAACAAATAGATGCTCATCGTCTTCTGTTCATCAAATGCTTCAATCATTTTAAATCAAATCGCTATTATAAAAATTGCATGTCGTGTTCACTATTTTAAGACACAGACACCGACGTGTATATTTGAATGTTTGTATAATGTATTATTATTAGTGTGATGTCTGGATTGTGAACCAATTAAAAAAAAAAAAGTTTTTTCGTATTTTTGTTATTCAATGTAGTTTTTAGCATAAAAAGGAACAAAAAGTGATTTATAGGTGTTTTCTATTGTTACCAAAAAAAAAATTATTTTTCTAAAGGATTACCTCATTTTTTTCTTTTCAAATTTTCAATCTCTGAAGTACTTTATTAGGTTAAGCGAAGTCTACGATATATTCTGTCTATATATTTGCAGGCTTTTCTTTTTATTTTGACAAATGTTTTTTTATACTAAGGCTGAGTTGCACCAAAATCGTGGTTATTGTAATTGTTAAAGTTAACTTTAACAATGACAAGAGTTGCTAACAGTTACATTTGCCAAAACGAGTTGCACCATCAAACATTTTGTAATTGTTAAAGTTATTAGGGTGGCCACTTTAATAAGCCAATTAGTCCCTAAAATCGAAAAGGTTAACATTTTTTACTTGGCAGGACTTAGTTATAGCTGTCACTATTGTTATTCTGTGACTGTCAACAGATGTTCATTGCGCGCAAATATCAAATTGGTACAATTATTTTCTTCTGTTATTTACTTTATATTTATTTCTGTGAAGTTGTATACGAGTATTGGAATTTTTGATATCAACATATTTTTATCAATGGCTAATACCGAGAAAATTAATACCATATTGGTTACCACATTCGAGAACAGTATAAAGTAAGTAGTATTGAATTTATTCAAATCTATAATAATATTTGAAAATTTCATATAAATTGTTTTTATTTTCTTTTTCTTTGTGTGTTGTTAGTGTGCGTGTGTTCTTAGAAAAAATGTTTTCTTTCTAAGACGCAAATTATTTTCAAATATACTGATTTCGTCATCGGAAGAACTATTTTCAGTTTCCCACAGGATGTCTCTTAGTAACGACATCATATTACATAGTTTTTTTTGTGACCTTGACAAACGATTCACAAATTGACATTAACAATAACACTAACCGGCCAACATGGAGCGGTTATAGTTAACGTTAAATCGTGACGTAATTTTAACCATTGTCAATTGGTGCAACCTATTTATTGCCTAACAATAACTTTAACCGAATTTTTTACTTTAACATTAACTGGTGCAACTGAGCCTAAGAATACAATATCGTTTAAAGGGCGGCAATAAAACGTGTGAACAGAGCGAAGTGTATGGCGCGCTCCCTCGTAATTATGGGTGTTATGGCAACGTGTAATGACGTACGGCTCTCGTATCGATAAACCTAACCTTTGTGACGCATAATTTTTTATCAATGTATTCTTATGACGTTATCGCGTAATATTATCGCCCGCAAACCGACTTTACAGACAACCGATTTCTTTTTTCTTAGTGCAACTGAACTGAAAAGATGCTCTACCTGGCCTGTGTAATAAGGGTTATTTATTTGGAACTAGTCTTTCAGCATGTTCAGTAAAAAAATGCGACTCGTTAGAAGAAGAAATATATTAAAACTGTGAAGGGTATGCGTAGGGATAATCCTATAGCCAAATAAACTGTCCATGTTGAACTCGTCAAGTAGAATGTTGTTAAAGAGTTGAATTTGGGTTTCTCAGATCTCCTCCACCTAACGCACGGCGGCGGCGGAAGCGGCGGAGGTGGAGGAGCAGGAGGAGCAGGCGGTACCGAAGTCTTGGAGAGGCAGCATCACGAACTGAGGCTCGACAAAAGCAATGTTCTATTATTGGGGCCAACTGGTTGTGGTGAGTTGTATATTTTATTTTTCCTTATGGAACTATTTTTCAAAAAGCATAAGTGTTCTGAATATTGACAGATGGCTTAAGATGTTGAGTTTATCTCAAATTTGTAACATTTTTTTTTGTGGATTTTTATTTTAACTGTTATAAATTTGAAGTAATCGAAATTTGCGTTTTGTTTATGCAATATGAGCTATAAGTGAATAACTTTTATCATATTCTCTTATAGAATAATATATATTACGAACAAAGATACACGTATATGTAAATCTACTTCGCTTATTTATATGAATGTCTTAGGATTTTCCCCTTCCCTTCAATCCCTCCTTATACTATCCTCTCTGCTTTCCTTTTTCCCCCTCTACTCTTATTCGTACTTTACTACCACTTGAATATAGGAAAGTTTGTTGAAATTTTTTTCGCTTAACACAACGTAATATAGAATAAAATGTCTACTATACAATGGCAATAAGTATTATATAATGAGTTTTGGAAATGTATATAATGGGCTAAGTTAGGCTTCATAGAGCGTTTCAGCTATTTAATAGCCACAGGGTCGTAAAGGCTCCGTGCGGCAGGGATGAAGCTCTATAGAAATGTAGTTATGTTTTTCTAAAACTCGATATGTAATATTTACCGCTAACTAGTGCATTTTGATGTATAGAATTAATTTTAAAATGATATATCAGAGTTGTCTAACCTGAAAATTCGCAAAGATGATAATGTATAGTAAAAACGTATAGTGAGCCGCGCGCGCGGGCGGAGTGCCTCACGTATACACTGAACTGGTTCTGCTATAGCATATACATTACTTATTATTAAATAACGAGTTAACAGCTTGGGGGGAGGGGAAAGTGAGGGTTATACTAAGAGATATCGTAATTTCCAAATTTACATCATTATTCATTTAGATCCTAGTTCAGGGATTTCCTATCTATGATAATTCGCAAGTCCTCATGCAACTAGAAAAGTTTTCAGTATGAAGTAACCAGTGAAACGAGTTTGAAAAAGGTACGGATGGATTGTGTGAAAATGTATCATATCTGATATCATTTGTATATGTATAAAAGGTGTGAATACTGAGATAACATTGACATGGGAGAGTGGAAAAGGAAAACATGTTGTGTCGACCCTATTTAGGTGGTGGAAGGATAAGAAGAATATGATAAATCAGAATCAGAAAAATATTAATTATACAAAACATAATATGTTGTGACCCAAACCGGCTTCGAAATGTCAACTAAAACCTTCTGCCGAAGGACGATCATTGAACTTGCCGCACCAGATTTTAATTATTTATTAAAATAAAACATTTATTTTTGGTATGTATTTTTTTTACTCAAACAAGTACGCTTGCCATATTCTCCGTTCTTTATGGATGTCGTAATAATCGCGAAAAAAAAAATGTCGTATTCAGTGGCATTTTTTTATCGTTTCCCATATAACCAATAACCGAATTGGAATCGGGTTGTTACGTCAGTGTAAGTAAATAATACTTGACAGGTTATTGAAGTTTTATTTTGTGTTCTTATATGAATTAGATAATCATAAACTATACTGGGGTTGGTAGTTTAGTAGGATCTACCCCTGCGATTATCTTCTATATCTGTTAATAATATGCCGTCCCTGTGCCTAAGGGGGAGCGGGAAGAACTGAACGGGTGACAATTTTGGGTGGAGATCGAAATGATAGAAACAAACATGTTTCACATATACGCTTGTTTATAAACATACATGTACACTTTATACTGTCGATTTTTTATTTTATATTGGAACGTGATTTATGTTGAAATTTGAACGCGATTTTTATTTTTATAATAGTATTAGCTCACCCGGCGAACTCGTATCGCCCAATTGTTGATTCTTTATTTTATTTTTTTATATTTATTCTGCTATTCGGGACGCTATATATAACGTTAAATGTTAGCATCGTATAAATATTGACATTAATATTTATACGATACAAACGTCACTCGATTGTTTTGCCTTCCCGAAACCTCTCCAATAACACTTGGACTTTATGGTATTGGGATTAATGTTCAAATTGACTTTTAAGTATTATTACGAATCGGTTGTATGGGAGTATAGGAAAGTGTTGTTTTTAGACTTTTTCAGACAATTTTTTAAATTTATCTCTCCCTTAGAACCTTTCTCGTACTTCAAGGAATATTCTAAAAAAAGAATTAGCGCAATCGGTACAACAGCTGCTCTCGAGATTTGCGTTTGACAACACATTCAGCGATTCATTTTTATATTATAGAGAAGATTATCATGTCACTAGATTTTGGTCACGGCTCCGCTCGCGTTAATGTGCACCGAAAATAAAATTTAACCCATGTTATTCGCTGATAATGTAGCTATCTATATAGATGAGGCAATTTTATAATCGAGTAAGTAATTTTGAGTATATCCATTACGAACAAAAAATCATATATTTTCTCTTTATAATATTAGTTTAAAAGAACTAAATGTAACATTAAAAAATATACAGTTTTAATTTTCTCATCGGATATTATATTTTAAAAGGTATTTGTACACGAGCGTTATAATGTATCTATTATGCGGCTGATTTAAAAACTAGTTAAAATAAATGACCGACGTAGGAAAATGTATCATCATCATCATCTTACCCTTATCCCACCTAAGTAGGGGCGGCACAACATGCTTTCCTTTTCCACTCTCCCCTGTCAGATGTCATCTCAGTATTCACACCTTTTATACACATATCATTTTTCACACAATCCATCCACACTTTGTTCGGTCCTCCTCTACCCTTATATCCATCCACTTTCAAACTCAAAACTTTTTTTGTTACATGACTTTCATCTCTTCTCATAATATGCCCGTACCATGCTAACCTATGAAAATGTATATTCATTATAATTCTTCTTAGCGTTTTCCCGGCTTAGTGCCAGGGTCCGCTTTCCGACTCAGCTTCCTCCACTTTGCCCGGTCTTCGGCATCCTTCTGTGCGAGGTTGTTCTATTATTGTATGCTTGTATGCTCTATGGTATTATAATTAAAAATATTAAATTAGGGAAACTGTTTGGAATAACTAAAACTCGTTGTGTGTCATTTATTTTGTAGGATTATAGTTATGCGATTAATTCGTGTAAAACTCTATCAAATTGTTGTTAGATAATGTACAATAACTATGTGAATAGTACATAATGATTGAATTCGGACACCTCATCGATCGAAGTAGGTTCGAATCATTGCAACTGAATCCGAACATTCGGTGAAGGAACACTTCGTGTGATGAAACCGTAGCATGGTAGTAGGGTTTTTTCTACGCTCGCCGAGCATCTCTTGATTTGTTCCGGCAGCTGCACTCGAGAGCCTGTTCCCTCTAGGTTTAGCGTACTTACTATCTTGGACCATATCGTCATTTAACATTAGATGAGATTGTGGTCAAACGCTAAATCACATAACGTATTATAAAAAGAATTTGTATTTCGACAATTACGATGACCTTAAAAACGTTTGTTTTGTATATATCCTTTTTTTGGCTTAGCTATAGAACCAGTTGTGGCGGTGACAAGATTCTTAACATTTTGTCGTGGTATTTTAAAAATCGCCCGACAGAGGTCAATTTTAGAACGTATTGCAGATATACTTGAATCCAATTTAGAATAAAAGAAGTATATTCAAAGGAAAAGAATAGTATTAAAAAGTTACCGATACAAATAAAAATCCTTGCCGCATATAATTAACCTCGAAATTAAATTATGTAAGGTTATTGATGAAACTGGTTTGGCCGTCAATAGAAATATAGCTTATAATAATATTATGTGAAACTGCAGTTTAATGCATCGTTTATAACTTTTACATAATAATATTCGGTATACTTATGAATATTTTTTGGAAAAGGTCTTTCTGCTGTCCGTTTTAATATACCACGTCACTAGATGGCGCTGCAGCATATCAACTTTGTACCATTCAACAGATCGTCATGAAAATTCATATGTATAAGTATTCGACCACGAAGAATATTTACACCACCTCCATTTTGTTATGTCTCAATTATATATAACACAGCCAGTAACATAATGATATGATTTTAAATTAGGTACATTCTGTACGAGGTATAAACAAATATTGACTGGATATATCCTTCAGAACTTGCTTGATTTTTAGGTTGAACTTGATGTTTGAGAAATTTTTAACGATTACCTGCTAGTTACAACTTTCAAATTGAAGTCCGTACTCTAGCCTAGTACCATAATACCTCTTCGGTCGTAACGTCACGAAAACAAATAATATAAATTGTAAAAAAAAATAGTTTTATGGTACAGAGTCTGACACCAATACAAGAATTTCGAAGAATATTTTGTCCAAGGATTTATACATGAAAAGTCTCAATGTCGCGTTTTGCAGGAGTTCTGGCAAATATTTGCCACCCGCGTAGTCACATCTGAAGGCTTAATTGCAAATGTTCTAACAACGATGCAGGCCGATATCCAACCTGCATATAGATACCAATCTTGTTAAATGCATAATAAGCCGTTGCAAATGAATTTAGAATGTCGATTGTGCATTTTATTGTGCTAGTTTTATTATTATGCTTTAGTTTTATATAATAACAAGAGAAATGAAAAGAAACTATGATGTCTAACATGTCGTCTTTTAGTGCGGAGACATTTATTTTATTGTATCTTAAACATGCGTCGAGAGAAACTCCCACCTGATGTTAGGTATTCATCTGAATAAGCTTTCGGTCATAACGAAGGTCTAGCATTATGAATAGATATTAAACTATTCAAGTCACGCTTATAATCGTTAAGTGTTAACTTATTTAAGTTATTCACCTGATTTCGTTTAGGTTTGTCAGATTCAAGTTTAGTGCGTACTTAAAGTTCATTTTAAATCTAAGGCTCAGCCGTAAAATATCGCACTGTTAGGTATGTTCTATAGATGTAATTTGTATATCTAATGATCTCTGTAGAGAGATGGTATATACTTAGTTATCACACTAGCCTTCAACCCATGGACGATGAGAAAATTAGTTTTTCTATACTTTTACTCTGAATCCGTGGTATTATTTTAATTTTTCTGAATTTCACAATATAGTATTATCTACTATTATCTACAACCAAATATATAGTAATTTAATACAAAATATAAAGATCTTTATCTCGTATGTATATTTGGAAAAGTCAGTACAAGAATTAATTGAAATTAGCTTAAGTTTTGTACCTGCGTGAGTACGCTAAAAATGCTCAAACGGCTGAGCACGCTCACTTCACTGAGCAAGGGCCTGAGTTTCAATAGTTGTCGCAAAAGTGTCATTTTCTGATATATATACTAATTTAATACAAAATATGAAGATATTTTTCTCGTACGTATATTTGGAAAAATCAGTACAAAAATTAATTGAAATTAGCTTAATTTTTGTACCTGCGTGAGTACACTAAAAGTGCTCAAACAGCTGAGCGCGCTCACTTCACTGAGTAAGGGCCCGAGTTTCAATAGTTGTTGAAAAAGTATCATTTTCTGATATATCTGCTAACACTATCTTCATCGGAAACGGGAACAACTGTTATTGTTCATATAAAAAGGAATCGTTTGGTCGTATATAAACTTTTTCGAAAACAAACAAGATTCCCTGATTATTACAAAATGCCTCGCAACAATACTGAGCGGTTCACTGCACTGATTATGTCCACGTATGGTTTTAAAGCCTTAACGAAAATTACTCTGTTCAGCATGTTAATTTATTCTCTTGACGGGCTGTTACGTAACACTGTAATTATGGATAATGAACCTGTTGGTATGGCAGACACGCCACACGGTTTACAATGTCGACGAAACTTATATTTGTACCGAAATTGGGAAACGATCTGATATGGTTTTTTGCTGCAACGAGCGTGCTTTGAATGTCTATTAGTTTGTTTTATGAAATTTACCCAAACACAAGAGTGAGAGAGAGAGAGAGAGAGAGACTAGCTGACTTTGTGTAAATGTTTTTCGATATTAAAACAACGTCCGCCATCGTTTTAGATTATCGACTTTAATATGATGCAGTTATTTTGTCTAATTTAATACACTAGCAGTTTTCACCCGCGACTTTTTTCACGTAACGATATCTTACTGTAGTTTCTAATTACAGTGGTTACTTATGTTCATACCGTTAACATTTATAATATCACGTTATTGTTTGCTTAAATATCGAATATGTCTATAAATTTACAGGTTACTTATAAATAAATAAATGTACGGTTAAAACATTTCGAATCTGGATTAAAAGTAGTTTGTATTTTATTTTATATTTTAACAAAGGAAATTTTTAATTATGATATATTGATCTTTCCCTGGGTTTGCTCTCAAATTATAATCATTAGTGGAATACCATCATCTTGATGTTACTATGTTTGAAACCCGCACAAAAGTACAATTACACAAGTGTATAAAGTTATATCTGAATTGGATGTCCGGTGCGCAAACGTATAGACCACAAATTCAAAGATATTATTATTATTATATATGTACAAGATGTTATCTATTGTTATAGCCTATTATGGAATATTAGATCCTTCGTTTTCTGTGCTATTCGTCGATTTGTATGTATGGAGTAGGCATGGAAATTATTTATGTAATTTTGTTGTCATTGTTTTTCACTGTTATTTCACAAGTGACAAAGCATGAATACTTATATAAAATTAAGGAAATAAGGGAACGTTGTCCGAGTGATGTTTTTTTTTTGCGTTTCGATTTAATATAAGTATAATTGTGTGAAAAAAATTGCCGTGATACAAATTGTAATTATATATATATATATATATAATTACAAATTATTCACATATGATGAAATGAGTAATGATATTAAAGTAATAGTATTGTTTGTTTGTCGCTAGGTAAAACACTACTAGCACAGACGATAGCGCAGTGCTTGGACGTACCTTTCGCGATCTGTGACTGCACGACGCTGACGCAGGCCGGATATGTCGGCGAGGACATCGAGAGCGTCATAGCCAAGTTGCTGCAGGATGCTAATTTCAAGTAAGTTTTCAACTTTACTAACAAATCTCATTCATTCGTCCATTTCGAAGCAAAATGTCTTTGAATTAAGTATACATTAGAGGGAAAACGTGATTTTGTAAAAAAAAATGTTCTTGTATTAGTTATCTCGAAAGATATTAGGAAATAATTTCAATTATTTATGTCTCTTTGTGAACAGAGTAATAATTAATAAGGTAAGATTTTTTTCGCATCAATATTAGTGTTACTACACTGTACAGTATTTATTTAAGCTATATTGATTAGGGGTGTGCGAATAATGCTCGAATCGAATAATTATTTTCGAGTCGAATATTCGAGTCATTCGAACTATTCGAAGAGTTCGAATGTTCGATTCGAATTTCGAATAGATATGTTCGGTTCGATCCGCTATCGAATAATTCGTTAATTCGAATACTCGCACACATCTAATATTGATATAGTTATATGTGAAACGGGATAAGTCTTAACGCGAGGTGTAGATCTACGTATGACAATGTCAATTTACTTAATTTCACCGAATTATTTTATCGTTGTAATAGCATATATTACTCGAATGTACGGTCTTTGCATTCGAGTCATAAAATAAGAACGGTGAGACAAACGGTGTCGTCCAATTGATGAAAAATTGTCTAGATTGTTTCATTAGGTCCGACAGTAGCAGTGGAGTTTAAAGAAATTTCCAAGTTGTAATGATAGGAGACGTGTGATCAGTGAGTGAGATCTGGTGGGATGTAATGATGTAGAGGGTTGGTTGGTTGTCCGGCAGTGTGGAGCGCGCGCAGACCGGCATCGTGTTCCTGGACGAGGTGGACAAGATCGGCGCCGTCCCCGGCATCCACCAGCTGCGCGACGTCGGAGGTAACATTCTTTCTAATTTATGTATAAAACGAGAGGTAATTCAATGTACAATACAATTTTATTTACATTATCCAACATATTCTCTATCACTTTGAATTCATGTCCTTAATTGAAGCGGCCAGTCATCGATCGTACCTAACACCGCATTTGTATTTGTATCTGCCGCTGCTTAAACCAGAGGTTGTCGGAATCACTTCAAATTTTAATGAGGTTTAGGGCAGAGGCTTGCATCTATATTGTTAATGCGAATGAATTTAGGACAAAAATTGTTAACAAAATGATAGAAATGAAAGATATGGAATCGAAAACAGTGAATGAATGTTGGAATGAAATGGCGACATGTATAAAGAACGTGGCAAGGAATGTATTTGGTGAAACGAAAGGAAGAGGAAACATAGATAAGGACACTTGGTGGTGGAACAAAGAGGTACAAGAGGCTTTGAAAGAAAAGAAAACAGCTTTTAAGGAGTGGAAGAGTGTTGATGACAGGGATAGCACGATTAAAGAAAATAAGAGAAACATGTATGCAGAATGTAAGAAAAAAGCAAAAAAAGCGGTTGCTAGTGCTAGAGCTAAAGTACAAAACGATTTGTACCAATCACTAGAGAGCTCACAAACACAAAAATATTTGTATCGATTAGCAAAAGCAAGAGAAAAGAATACAAGGGATATTATACATGTTAAATGTATAAAAGACGGTGGAGGAAAAATTTTGACGAATGATGAGGATATAAAGAGTCGTTGGAAGGGATATTTTGAAAAACTAATGAATGAAGAAAATGATTGGTCCAGAGAGCTAGAGGCTATACCGTTAAATTTAGGTATTGTACAGGAGATAAGAGAGGAAGAAGTAAGAGAAGCTGTGAATGGTATGAAGAACGGAAAAGCAGTAGGGCCAGATGGTATACCTATTGAAGTATGGAAGTTTCTAAAGATAGATGGATGGATGTGGCTGACTTTATTTTTTAATGAGATATTGCAAGAGGAGGAGATCCCAAATGAATAGTACAATAGCATAATAGTGCCTATCTTTAAGAATAAGGGTGATGTACAGGACTGTAATAACTATCGAGGGATAAAGCTTATGTCACATAGTATGAAAGTCTGGGAAAGAGTGATAGCGAGACGAATAAGAGATGAAACTGAAGTTACTGAGAATCAATTCGGGTTTATGCCTGGGCGTGCGACAACAGATGCCATTTTCGTACTTCGCCAGCTGTGCGAAAAATACAGACGTGTACATAAAAACTTGCATATGGTGTTTGTTGATCTGGAAAAGGCATATTTTCGAGTACCTCGGGATGTTCTGTGGTGGGCGCTGAAAGAGAAAAGAGTGCCTGGGAAGTACTTACAACTTATCCGTTGTATGTATAGTCAAGCTCAAACACATGTTAGGTCCGAGGCTGGAATTACCGACAATTTCCATGTGGCTGTGGGTTTGCATCAGGGATCAGCTTTAAATCCTTATCTATTCCTTCTTGTCATGGATGCAATAACATCAGACATACAGGAGGAAGCACCTTGGTGTATGCTATTCGCTGATGATATTGTTCTTGTTGGTGAAAATGCTGCCGAGGTCCAGAGTAGGCTGGAGAAATGGCAACAGAAACTGGAGAATTTTGGTTTAAAGATTAGTGGGATGAAAGCTGAACATTTGTTCTGTGACTTCGGAGGTCCATCCAGTTTTTGTCATATTACCTTAAACGGTGTATTCTTACCAGCCCGCTCCAATTTTCGGTACCTCGGCTCATTAATCCAAAACGACGGTGGAATAGACAAGGACGTGAGGAATAGGATAAATTCAGGGTGGATGAATTGGCGAAAGGTGTCTGGGGTGGTTTGTGACCCACGAATGCCATTGAAACTCGAAGGGAAGGTGTATAAAATTATAATAAGACCAGCCGTGTTATATGGATCCGAGTGCTGGGCTACGAAAGAGACGGATGAGAAAAGATTACATGCGGCAGAAATGCGAATGTTAAGATGGATGTGTGATGTAACAAGGATGGATAAGATTAAGAATGAGTATATCAGAGGAAGTTTGAAAATAGCACCAGTGACAGAGAAGTTGAGCAGTAATAGGTTAGCATGGTGCGGGCATATTATGAGAAGAGATGAAAGTCATGTAACAAGAAAAGTTTTGAGTTTGAAAGTGGACGGATATAGGCGTAGAGGAAGATAGAAAAAGGTGTGGATGGATTGTGTGAAAAACGATGTGTGTATAAAAAGTGTGAATACTGAGATGACATCTGACAGGGGAGAGTGGAAAAGGAAAACATGTTGTGCCGACCCTGCTTAGGTGGGATAATGGTAAGATGATGATGATGGTAATTCAATGAGTTTAAACTTGGACTTGAAGAGAAGTAGACTTCATGCCCTAAGAAGTCAATTCCACGGCCGATCAGTTTGTTTTGCGTACTTCGTTCTTTACGAGATGAAGTAGAATGTTGCTGGGATATTCAATGTCTGTTTTTGAATGTTGTTAGGGAAAAGTTTTTACTATATATGTTAGGATGGTATTTTGGTACACAGCAACACTGGATTTCACACGTTTTTTCACCAAAACAACAGTTAAACCTGATTTTGAGATTCCAGTTAAACTACCAATGATTAAGGATAATGTTTTCGCTGGATTCTCGGAATACACGCACTCGCTTCTTTATTGTTGTGTCTATACATGTTATCGTTTTGTTAGACATAACTTGTTTCGATTAAGAAAAATCGATTGAAAATAAAATATTGCGGCATTTTGTTCTCGTGTACCGTCGCAAAAAAGTCCAGGATCTTTGTGGTTTAAATTTTTTTTAAACGGTTGTTGATATAGTGCGAATAATGTTTATATCTCATATATTAAGGTTGTAGTTTATGGTGTTCATTTAACATCGTTTTGTTCGTGGTTCTGTTGAGCGTTGTGCATAAACTAGGTATTGTTCATGGAACATCAAATTATATGTATACAATGAAGCATTAGTCGTTTATCTGGATATTGAGTCGATGTTTACGTATTTATAGTTTTTATTTCGCTATCTGTGAGATTTGTGTTATAAGAGAATAAGCAAAAGGTTAGTTTCGGTAGTAATGTTATGTTTGGCGGTGCGGTGGTGGCAGGCGAGGGCGTGCAGCAAGGCATGCTGAAGATGCTGGAGGGCGCGGTGGTGTCGGTGCCGGAGCGCAACTCGCGCAAGCTGCGGGGCGACGCGGTGCAGGTGGACACCACCAACATCCTGTTCGTGGCGAGCGGCGCGTACAACGGGCTGGACCGGCTCGTGCAGCGCCGCACCAACGAGAAGTACCTCGGGTTCGGCGCGTGGGGCGCGGGGCGGGGCCGGCGCGCGGCGGGGGAGGCGGCCCTCGCCGACGCCTCGCCACTCGACTCGGCGCGCGCGGAGGCGGAGGAGCGCGACGCGTGGCTGCGCGCGGTGCAGGCCAGGGACCTCATCGACTTCGGCATGATCCCGGTACACACACATACACCTTCTAAACTATCCTCGCGAGACTTTTGTAATGACGCCTAACAAAACCTGAAACTAAGAATTAGATCAATATACATAACAAGGGTAGGATGTTTAAACATGAAACTATTTAACATATGTTACATAATTTATTGCTCAAGTTCCATATTTTCAGTTTCAACAAACAAGATATAAAAATACTCACAAACACTGTTAAATAATAACGCACCACGCTGACTTCTTACTAAAAAGTTGTAATACGCGCTGCGCATACAGTGTACAGTAGTAGTACACGTACTGTTCACATATACTAACACATGTTAAATGCTCAAATACAAGCAA
This sequence comes from Antheraea assamensis, assembly GCA_035772565.1. Taxonomy (NCBI): domain Eukaryota; kingdom Metazoa; phylum Arthropoda; class Insecta; order Lepidoptera; family Saturniidae; genus Antheraea; species Antheraea assamensis. The sequence goes on along the minus strand of JAQQSE010000089.1, from coordinate 687,417 downwards.
GTATTAAACAGTCTGCAATATACATACACACTGACATTTGCTCTCTCGCTCTAACTCACTACTTCTCTTCAAAAGTAATATGTATATTTCTATCTCATTCTTTCCCGGCTTCATCCTACACATTTTTATATTTATGTCTCTTACCTGTCGTTTTTTCCGTTGCATCAGGTTTGAAATTACGATTCTAAAAAAGTTGCACTTAAAAAAAAAATCCCTCCATTGAAATTCATAATGACATAGATAACAAAATCACTTTGATTACTTCTACTACTACTACTTCAGAAGGTAGGAGATAGATATATTTATTTGATACTATATGAACATAATTAACTTCTTCAAAATTGTCATATTACTTATGTACATAGTCGTTAGAAATGGATAATTTAATACACGCAGGAGTTCGTGGGCAGATTCCCTGTGCTGGTACCGTTCCACAGCCTCAACCAGGATCTCCTAGTGCGGATACTCACTGAACCTAAAAATGCTATGGTGAGTGTTTACTATGGACATACTTTATGTACTACCTGTTTTCGGTGTTAATTCTCAGAATCATAATAATGTATCTCTAAATACATTACAATGTCTTTAAAATGGCCTGTATCATTTTTGTCCACTATACACAGTACATATGACCTTCCTAAGATCTTGCCACAGTACTTCTCAACTAGCTCAAAATTTACCTTCCGTTTTTCGAATTCTTTTAATGTCATCAAAGTTACAAAATGTATTATAACATATATTAAAACACGAGTTGTGGACACTGATATCTTATGTACTATTCGAATAGCGAGTGTGCTTAGCGGCTTCACGGTACTGTACTGTTGCAAATACTCAAAACTAGTATCCGCAATCATTAATTTGTTCTTAACATGCGTCTATAAGTTTTTCACTACTGGGTAAATAACTCTCTCCTAAGAAAAGCCACACTATGTAAATATGGTATAAATAATTACAATCCCCAAATATTTGTCAATTTCCCCCCAAATTCCGGTCAGTATTATTTTGTTTTAAAACTTCGTATAATTTTGCTAAATCTAATGGATGGTTATAATATCTGGAATATAAAGTTGAATATGTTACCCAGGTGTCACAATACAAGCTGCTATTCGCGATGGACAAGTGCGAGTTGTCGTTCAGCGAGGACTCTCTGAAGGCGGTGGCGGCGCTCGCGATGGAGCGCAAGACCGGCGCGAGGGGACTGCGCGCCATCATGGTACCGTCTTACTAGCGAAACATGTTTTTGTGATGTGTTGCCGATGCATTATTGTTATGACGTGGTAATTGCAGGAAAACCTGTTACTGGAGGTGATGTTCGAGATTCCCGGTTCGGACATAGCGGCGGTGCACATCGACGAGGGCGTGGTGTCGCGCGGAGAGCCCCCGCGCCTGCAGCGCCGCCGCGACCGCGACCGCGACTCCCACGCACGCGACAACCGCGCGCCGCCGCCCGACCTCGACGACTGGCCCTCGCTGCGCCTGCACAACTGTACGTGCGCACTCACTCGTTCTCCACTTACCTACTCACTCGCTCCCCACCGCCACACTCACCTCTCTACATACTCACTCGCTCCCCATCGCCACACTCACCTCTCTACATACTCACTCGCTCCCATCGCCACACTCACCTCTCTACATACTCACTCGCTCCCATCGCCACACTCACCTCTCTACATACTCACTCGCTCCCATCGCCACACTCACCTCGCTACATACTCACTCGCTCCCATCGCCACACTCACCTCTCTACATACTCGCTCCCCATCGCCACACTCACCTCTCTACATACTCACTCGCTCCCATCGCCACACTCACCTCTCTACATACTCACTCGCTCCCATCGCCACACTCACCTTTCTACATACTCGCTCCCCATCGCCACACTCACCTCTGTACATACTCACTCGCTCCCATCGCCACACTCACCTCTCTACATACTCACTCGCTCCCATCGCCACACTCACCTCTCTACATACTCACTCGCTCCCATCGCCACACTCACCTCTCTACATACTCACTCGCTCCCATCGCCACACTCACCTCTCTACATACTCGCTCCCCATCGCCACACTCACCTCTCTACATACTCACTCGCTCCCATCGCCACACTCACCTCTCTACATACTCGCTCGCTCCCATCGCCACACTCACCTCTCTACATACTCACTCGCTCCCATCGCCACACTCACCTCTCTACATACTCGCTCCCCATCGCCACACTCACCTCTCTACATACTCACTCGCTCCCATCGCCACACTCACCTCTCTACATACTCGCTCGCTCCCATCGCCACACTCACCTCTCTACATACTCACTCGCTCCCATCGCCACACTCACCTCTCTACATACTCGCTCCCCATCGCCACACTCACCTCTCTACATACTCACTCGCTCCCATCGCCACACTCACCTCTCTACATACTCACTCGCTCCCATCGCCACACTCACCTCTCTACATACTCGCTCCCCATCGCCACACTCACCTCTCTACATACTCACTCGCTCCCATCGCCGCACTCACCTCTCTACATACTCACTCGCTCCCATCGCCACACTCACCTCTCTACATACTCACTCGCTCCCATCGCCACACTCACCTCTCTACATACTCACTCGCTCCCATCGCCACACTCACCTCTCTACATACTCACTCGCTCCCATCGCCACACTCACCTCTCTACATACTCACTCGCTCCCATCGCCACACTCACATCTCTACATACTCACTCGCTCCCATCGACTCACTCACCTCTCTACATACTCACTCGCTCCCATCGCCACACTCACCTCTCTACATACTCACTCGCTCCCATCGCCACACTCACCTCTCTACATACTCGCTCCCCATCGCCACACTCACCTCTCTACATACTCACTCGCTCCCATCGCCACACTCACCTCTCTACATACTCGCTCCCCATCGCCACACTCACCTCTCTACATACTCACTCGCTCCCATCGCCACACTCACCTCTCTACATACTCACTCGCTCCCATCGCCACACTCACCTCTCTACATACTCGCTCCCCATCGCCACACTCACCTCTCTACATACTCACTCGCTCCCATCGCCACACTCACCTCGCTACATACTCACTCGCTCCCATCGCCACACTCACCTCTCTACATACTCGCTCCCCATCGCCACACTCACCTCTCTACATACTCACTCGCTCCCATCGCCACACTCACCTCTCTACATACTCACTCGCTCCCATCGCCACACTCACCTCTCTACATACTCACTCGCTCCCATCGCCACACTCACCTCTCTACATACTCACTCGCTCCCATCGCCACACTCACCTCTCTACATACTCACTCGCTCCCATCGCCACACTCACCTCCCTACATACTCACTCGCTCCCATCGCCACACTCACCTCTCTACCTACTCACACGTTCCCCACTGCGACGCTAACGCAACCCTACTTATTCACTCGTCTCTAGCTACTCACTCGCTTCTTATTACGACATTAATAGAATGTACGTATTTATTTTAACGATTTTGTCCACAGAGATTAAAATTCGTGGAACCATCTGTCACTCAGTCGTGTGCGCTGTGAGCGGATACATGTATGGTGGTTGCAGACAAACAAACAGTTTTACACTCAAACGAAGAGAGAGTTGCGCGCCGCGAGAACTCTTCGACCCAATACTTTGATGTTAACTTTGTGTTCTCTGTGGGAACTTCACAAATTTAATAAATAATCAAGTAAACTTTTTCGATTTTGTACTTTTCATATCTTGCCATGTTTTCGCTTACGGAGCTAAAAATGCGTCTATGAATATCGAGAGAATTAATTTAAGGAAAAAAAAAATAACATTTATAGCTTTGTGTTCGCTGGCTTTAAATAATATACAATATTAAGGATCGACACCATAAAAAAGTTTTCTAAATATATAATAATAAATTACCACGAACATTGGTATTTTTTATTAACTGGTAACAATATGATTTGGTAGAGAAGGCTTAAACTAAATTTATTATAATTGTTCGATTCATAACTTTCTAATGTTATATTCAATTACTTACATGTAATTATGAAAACGAACTTAATTTTTTCGACTATAGAGATAAAGATAATCCAAAGAAAGAAGCTGTGTAAAATATATTGTCATATAGCTTCGGATTGTTCTGTTCGAATTGTAAAGGTTTGATTAAGAAAGCGTCCTTCGTTCGCACATCTCCATCTCCAGGCCCAAAGAGCTCATTTACAATTCACCTGACATTGACAACTGTCAAATTTGACATTGACAAGTAACAAATAGTTTGCCAGTTTATTTTATTCTAAAGATCAACAAAAGTTCATTGAAAATAGAGTGACTTAATTTTTAAATATTTTGGATTTATATTTCTTAATAAAATTGGTGCTCGGATGCCTTGTTTATAATTTATTATATAAGACTTTAAAGCGAAATCTTTAAATACGTGTCTCGGCTGATAATTCTCCTATGACAATGGTAATTAAACCTTATATCGTATTTATTCGATATGTTGCTGAGTTAAGATCTATATAATAAAAAAAACTATTGCAATATTATTTAGTGTTAAAATTGAAATTCGGACAATCGTCTTAATCCTAGTTCCTTGCTTTAGTTTATAATTACAAAAATAAAACGTAAATTTTGTAGCAAATAATATGTTGTATCGTCGACCACCATGCGATATTGCTCTTGTGATGTAAATTACTGTATATAGTTCATAGTTAATAAAATAGCAATAGAATTAAACGTTTATATTAAAACCTAAAAAATATTTTGTCGTTAAAACTCTGGTAAGAGTTGTAAGTACGAAAATGTACACGGAAATGTTACTAGACATAAAAAAAAATATGATGATAGCTTTTTTTTATATTTCCGATGATAACACCTAGCCTGCGGATTTTTTATTATGGCAATTAACTCTTATTTTTTATTATTTATAAAAAGTTAGTGTTGCGATGTGTTTATAGACTAATGTGAGAAATCTCAAAAAAGTTATTCGAGATTATGTGATAAGATTAAATTTCGAAAGGTATAAATCACATTGCAATTTGAGTAAAATAGTTTAAGTCTATTTTCAGTAAAAAAAATAAAATAATAAAGAAATTCTAAAACGCACTTTGTTTTATTTTATTCCTACTAAATTTGTATAAAGAACATTTCCTAACTACGATTTGATTCACTCAAAACTACTTTGATACGGTATATATTTATAAACAACAAAATCTTACTGTTGCGGATAGCGAGTCATATTTAGATCGTTTAGTAATAACATTGATAGTTGTGAGTTATATTAGAATTTATATGAAATCATAATGTACCACTTGTAAGTTCATGCGTAAAAGAATGTTGGCGCCACCAAGAAAGGACACGGCACAATACATGGTTCGCGCTAACAACCCGTACTCATCGAGTCACATACGATCAATTGTATTATACAAAACTATACTATATACAATAGAACGAAATTATAAAACACTAGCGGCCCGCTCCGGCTTCGCACGGGTATAAAATATATAGCCTATGTCATTCACTGAAAAAATCATTAAAATCGATCCAGTAGTTTTGATTTATTTATTACCGCCCATGGCCCGCACGCGTTACATTTGGAGTAACCTCGAAAATAGCAGTATTTCTCCACTATTTAATTTATGTTATTATACATATAAACCTTCCTCTTCAATCTATTAAAAAAACCCGCATCAAAATCCGTTGCGTAGTTTTAAAAACATACATAGGGATATAGGGACAGAGAAAACGACTTTGTTTTATACTATGTAGTGATTATATTATAATAGAGCTCCTTTATAAATATCTCATTGTATTCGCAATCGTTACTGAACAATTATATAGGTTATGCTATCTCTCTACACTTGTAGCGTCTTAGTAAATGAAAAAAAATACTGGTTATAAAATTTTTGCCTCATCTATGCTGTCGGTTTTGCGTTATAACTATTTGCTAGGAAATCGGCACCGAATTATACTTCAAATTGACGTCAAATTGCTATCGTAAAGTATGTCAAAATGACATTAACAAATTGGAAAGCAACAATTTCAGGCAGCAATTGTCGTTCAGTTGTATCATTACAGAGTAGATGTGTGTAATTTGATGAGTTTATTAGACATATATATGTCCATACAATATATACATCTTTATATTTTCTTAGCTTTTTTATCAAATTTAAATACTCTAAAAATCATCAAAAATAAATAAATAAAAAGTTTGGTCAAACATTTTTCATTCATTTGCGACAACAATTATTATCAGTTTTCGGGTGCAATTTGTTTTCAAATTAATAACATTTGTTAGAGTTTGAAATTTTTTTAGTCAAATAGTGATAAAAATATCAATGATGAGTATGATTTGACCGGTCTAAAATGAGTTAAACACTACGTAGTGTTGATTACTAGACGTTACGGCCTCTGTCTGACTGCACAGTGTGTATGAAACACGAATGTTCCAAAAATGTTATCGAATTAGGTTAGTAAAGAAACACGATACGATGTCACGTTTGCCAGCAGTGGACATTTCTCAGGATTTATTCAATATGAATATAATCATTTTCATTTGATACAAACGAAGGTTACGAGAGAATCGCCATTGTCAATACACCGTTTTTCAAAATTACATAATTGACATTATAAATATTTATACAGTTTCTAAGTCCAATTAATCTTACATTGTAGCACAATGCGTTTCCGAACGTACCCTAGATCGCGTGATCCCGAAGCAGCCAATTGGCGACGTCCGTGCCGTGTCGCGGTACTTGCGATGACGCAGTTCTTTTAGTGTGCGCCGTGATCCTTTCATAAGTAGGCACGTTAATTGTTTAATTATAGTAATTTCTTTAAATTGTGCTTTTCTTCTAATTTGGGTGAGCGTGTTATTGGCAGGACAAAAGAAACCCACTATAACATTTATTTAATTTAAATACATGTAACATTTTGTATATCATCTTTATGCGTAACTAATCAGTAACTAATTAACAAATTTCAAAATTGATTTCCCTTGAACACGTTAGCACCGAGAGGTCTTTAGTCCCGGCGGTTCCTTAGATAGACATAGACATAAGTTAATCTCATTCATCACACAATCCTTGATTGAATATTCAAGTACAGTTTCTCAAAAGCGTGCGCCGCAAACGATCTCGCGATCATGAGGAACTGCGCTTACATCACCGACTACGGCGACGGCCATATTTGAAGCTGGAAAACAAGTGTAAAACATAAAAACGGAGTGGAAATTGAGATTCTCTCTACACCTTAAATAATAAGAGACGATTGGGATGGCGAGGTGGTAAAGCAATCGTGTGCGTTCTTTATACATATGTCGGAAAAGCCACGTTTGTCACTTGCAGTGGAGCAAATTATTTCGAGATTAGCCACTACACACAATACCTAAAGGTGCTACTTTTCTGTATTCTCAATCACTTGTGTCAAACGAGCACAATAAAATGAAACAAAAACAAATATTAATTAAGTTCTATAGGTCTGTTACAAAATAAATGCTTATTTTTCTTTATGGATCCAGTCAAAGTTACAAATGATCACGGCACGACGTACAGTTAGTACCCACCTTCGTTAGAGAGATCTTTGGCCGTGCTCGCTATTTCTTCGTGAGAGAGCTTATCGAGCATGCGTATGGAATTCTTAGCGCTGTCGATCTGCACGTCGTTGGCGAGCTGCAGCGCCAGGCCCTCGCTCGCTCTCACACAATCCTCGTCGTGCTGCGCGAGACTCACTTCTACATAACAAATAAAATCACATTCATTCAACAATCAATTCCCATAATTTTTAATAATCATAGTTGTTTACAGTTCGTCTACTAAGATGTCTTATTGTAAATTTTATTCCAGTTTATTTCTACTGGAACTAACTACGGTGGACCATCTTTTTTTACAATTTTAATTTACCCTCCATGGAAATGCATAATGATATAAGGTAGCTCTAGATTCGATCTGTCAGTGAAAATCTCATCATAATCGGTTCAGCCGTCTCGGACTTATCACGGATAAAAAATATTGCATTTCAATTTTATTTACAACTAGCTGTTGCCCGCAGCTCTGCATGTTTTTTATATAATTGTTAATTACTTCTTATAAGATCAGCTATCTGTTAGTGAAAGTTCCGTCAAAAATGGTCCAAGCGTTTTGGAGATAGTACTGCAAATAAAGTCATGGGTAAAAGCTAGTCAAAAAAAAAAGATTTAATTACTTTTTATAACGTTGGCTATCTGTCAGTGATAGTCCCATGAAAATGGGTTAATCGTTTTGGAGATAGTACTACAGAAGAAGCCACGGATGACAGCTAGTCTAAAATAAAGTAGCCTATGTCACCCGCTGTAATTTTAACTATCCGTGAGTGAAATTTCTGTCAAAATCGGTCTAGCCGTTTCGGAGATTATCCGGAACATACAGACAGAGACAAAAATTTTAAAAATTGTATTTTTGTTATCAGTATCCTGTATACGTTCATATCCAATCAGTAATTTTGATATTACAAGCAGACACTCCAATTTTATTTATATGTATAGATATGGTGCAGTATCGCAAGCAGATATATTTTATTATTTAAGTATTTCTTTATCTAAGTGTATATTGACAATTTGAATTACATTTTTTAATATTTAGGCAGTTTGATGATTACTATTTAGAGTTAATTCACGTCAAATAATGAGATATTACTCAGCCTTCGCTTCCCGACATCAATCTGTTTGAAGTTTAGACGACCGACTTTCGCAAGGAACTCGGCGGCCGCGAGCGCTGCTTTCTTAGACGTGGCAGCCTTTGTCTTCACCACGACGCCTGTGTATAATAACATATGTGTATTGCTTAGTAGTAGACTGAACTATCACAACAATTACTCTATCCTATTAAATTAACATTCCAGAGACTCGACGGAATAAATATTTATGTAGTATATTATTATAATACCTTAAGATTATTCAAATAAATAGATTTAACCCTTACCAAAAACTCCAGTTTCTCTGTAAGATAGGTTGAAAGTTTTGTACTCTGTGAAAATATCATCTCCAGCTAACAGTCCTATTGGAGGCTGAGGCATCCTGTCCAGAGAGTGCTGGCCTGTTTGTATATTGCCCGTACCGCATGCTGCGGCAATTACACCATGCTTCAAAAGGGAACTAAATAAAACAATGAAAAACATTGCTCCATATAAACGAGTTAGTAAATTTTTTTTTTATCTAAACAATTTTCCTGTCCTCAGTAATAAAGTATAGTGTAGGCAGAGATGTTTCAATTAAATTATTTTTTTTATTCGTATTCGCTCAAGGGTGACAAAGATGCCGAACTTCGGTTTAGGTAACAACCCAACCCAACAATATAGTGCAATATAGTGAATCTATCTAAGTTAAACTAATTAATGCTACTCACGAACTCAAACATGTATTTTGGAAATGCGGGAAATAACATCGCGCACGGTTAGTATATCAAAGAAGACTAACGTTACATCACGAGTACCACAGCCGGGAACAGCCACAGCAATCCATGTGTCGCTGTTACGTCCTAGGTCGTACCACTCGAAGCCTCGTCGAGGACTCGATTTGGTCTCTGGACGATCCGGTGGCATATCCTGTGTCGTAAATAATACTGATACCTCATCTCCCAAACTTATAATATACAATATAATAAAAATACCCGATCCGGCTTAGTAAGTGTGCAATGTGGTAGATACTTTAAATTCATTTTGATCTCTGATATTTAGAGTACATCAAAGCTGAAGAAGATACGTAAGTATCTTCACATAAATATTTTTTTTATAGTCATCGTCATCTAAGATATTGTAATTATATGAGGTAAAGGAAAATTTTGATCTGTCAGAAATGTATGAAACTAAGATATACTTAAATATCCATACATCTGATGTTGTCGTGTAATATATTACTGGACAGTACTTGGATGGGTGACCGCCTGGGCACACCGCCTGATGCTGGTTTTTTGTTAATGAATTAACACATTATGTAAGTAAATATAAACCTTCTACGACATATTTTCTAAACAATAGTGAAAACTGTATCAAAATCCGCCACGTAATTTAAAAGAATTAAGGAAATACACAGAGAGATGTAAAGCGACTTTGTTTTATAATATTTATTTATTCGAAAATACCTTCTGTCTGTTTAAAGAAAACCACTTTTCCGCTATACATAGATATCTCCTTTGTAATTCATAGACATTATGAAAATAACCTATTATTACAAAAATACCTTTTTCTTTTAGAACTCCTTTACTAAACACCTTTAAAAAACTTAATGCACTATTTATTTGTTATCGACCTTTTTCTCTGAACGTTGAACAAGAACTAATTATCCCACCTTTATCGCTGACGACATTAAAATACTAATACAATGCATTTCTGGTGACCGATAAATTGAAAGACTAAATAAATACTAAAAGTGACAAGAGAAAGCTCATTGAAGTCCGTTTAAATCATTTGAATATCATTTTAGTTAATAAAAATAATATAAAGGCAATATTAAATAATTAAAATCAATTACCAAAAAATAGAAATCATGACATAGATACGTCTTTCAATCAGATTATAATTTGTAAATATGGTACAATCTTACTCAATATACAAAACAGATATATTACAATTTACAATATAAGGGCTCACCATATTTCACAATGGCCGATCCTTTTCCTTTAAAAAGAGGCTAGCAATATTGTATCCGTAAAGAAATTTAAGAACCTATTAGAAAATTATTTTACATTAAAAATGTTGAATCACCCTCACCCGTCGATATTCGATTTTCTCTGCTAACTTCATTGTCGATTCAAAAGGGATACCCACGCTCGCAACAGTGCATTGGTTTGTTTTAAAATTGGTCTTTACAAAACAGTTCAATGTGTTCCCTGACATGCCTTCTATCCTCTCTTCTTCGCAAAAAACCGAATTAGCTAGAGGACCAGCCCAACAAGCACGTTGGACGAGGTCGATTACGCGTTGTTCCGGATCTATGCGGACGAGATCATCTTTTACCAAAGGTTTACGATCATCCATCTCCCATTGGTGGTAACAGCATCTAGAATATGATACTCGTTGGTTTATAGGTTCTATCACTACTACAACTTAATAACTTGGTAGAAGTTAATAAATATGAAAAAAAAAAAACAAAAAGGTTTCAATAACATTGTACACGGCAGAATACATTCTATTCTATTCTTTGGAATAAAAGGAGACAAATATTAAACAGAAGAAAACAGTTATTCTTTAACTATCGTTTCAGGAATATTCTGTAACTTTACGAACTGATAAAATAATTCATTATTACTTGTTTTTTTAGTATTTCTTTGCATATTGATTCTTGAAGGAAACTACATATTCATGTTTATGTGAAAGTAGTAGCAAATCAGAAATAGGCCCTAAGAATTTATTTGATTCGGTCCTGAATTAACTCTTCATTCTTTTAAACATACCAGGTAATGCCTATTAATTGACCAGTATTGCATGTTAGTATCTGGAATAAGCTGTTTTATACAGGGAGAAGGCAATATCGCTTTTAAGAAGCGATGACTGAATACTGTTAAGTTAAAAAAGTATGCCTTAAAAGAGATACAAGGTCTCTTATACAAGAGATTAAAATGGGTGTCATTTTATAGAAACTGGTAGTTAAGTATACCTGCAAGCGACGTCCAATAAATAATGCTTCAATTCAGGGAAACAAGTTAGTGGACAACGTAAAGTGAAGGCCACGTTCTGCCTATCACTAGAACAGGTGATGCTGGCACCGTTCTGTTGTAAGAATCTCATCTTGCAAAAAGAGGTGAAACCACAACCTGAAGCTGAAGATGCGACACGGATGAAGTGACTAGCTCCGACTTGATTGTCGATTTCGTAGCGCGAGCCTGCCTGGAAATAAATTATGGATGCTCCTTCTGCTTTTCAATGCTTCTCTTATACAAACTAGTAATAGGATAAAATTCACGCCGCTTAACAGAAAAGGTGACGGTCGTGGTTTCGTATTTTTATAAGACAATCTTATTATATATTTTACCAAAGCATCCATAGGTACTAAATTGTATCGGACATCTTTTCGCCGTATTGTGAGAATTACCACATTATAAATAGTTTATATGGATAAAAGCGACCGCTGACACATAAATCTCCATTACAAGTTCTTGAATGATACTTTTTATATTTATGTTCCTAGAAAAGTATTTCATTGCGAAACCCGGCATAATAGTAAGTAAGGCTCAGCTCTTAAATAGTTGTGACTGTATGAGGAAATTTGAGCATCTATCTACCGTTATAGGTACATAAATAGACCGAAAATGTTAATTACTTGGTACATAATGGTACAAGCGGACATCGGAGCACCAAAAGATTTCGCTGCAGCCACTTTTATCCCGTTCAACATCGTCGATCTTTGGACCTCCATCGGCCCGTAGTCCGGTCTAGGCCAACACCGAGCCCAGCCTTCATTGTCCGAAGATAAATATCGTAAAGGCAATCTAAATATTGGAAATGTAAATCTATTCATTATTTCAGACCTTTCGCAATTTAGTCTTTGGTATTTTCAAATAGAATTTTGGTTCAGGCAAATATGTCTATGTAAAATGCAGTGTTGACATTTCAAAGAGGTGGCATTAAAGGTTGTGGAGTAAAGAGTATAAATACAATTATATGAACAAAGTAAATAGTTTGATAAATTACAACACAATACTGATTAAGCTTATTTGTTTGACGCTGTTTGCATTCTAACGCCTGCTTTTCCGGGTGATAAGAATTAATCTGTCTTATTTTATGACAATTAGACACCTTTACCAGAGTCGTCGTTGGTCTTAATAGGGTCCCGTATCAGAATTTCTTCTAAGAAGGCGGATGACCAATGTAACTTCTTACCATTGGCTATATCGTGTATTCCACGACATGGGAGTTAGGAATTATTAAGACTTACAAACACTATCACTCCATAATTTATTAATTTATAGTACTCGTATACTGTTAAAATTGTGGAAAACATTCAAGAATTTTTATACATATGCCAATATATACCCCTGTATTTCGGAGCATCTGTATCATTGATACGGCGATAACTACGCCTTTGATCTTTACCAAAATTCATAGGCTGTGTGATTTAGGAGCAATCATATTTCAACATTCATGATAAATATTATAAGATTAGATATCGTCTCATACAGTAAGTAATATAAACTTGAAACGAATGTTGATTGATGGACGACTTTGTGAAAAAACAGAAAGCATATCATGCGTCTTCGTCTTGTATTGACCAAGTAAAAATAGTAAGGTTATGCTCTTTGACGTTCCGGTTGTTGTATTCTTTTATTTCTTTGGATAGTTCCCATTCCAATTGAAGGATGGTATCAGTAGGTTCTTTGTGTTACTGTTGAACTAAATTTTCCGCTGTATTTAAGGATTCGGAACTTGTGTCACCTTACAGGCAGGCATCATCATAGCAACGGTTTTTTAAAGCATCCGAAGGGGTAATATAATATTTTGATATAATAAATTCCGGCTTTAGCCGTCCAAATTCAAGAATTCTTCAGGTTTATCACATCTTTATTAGAAGTGTAGTACTTTAATCCTCTTGTAACATATGTGATGCCCCGGGATGAAGTTAACTACGTAATAAAAGTAGCATATGTTACGTTATATTTTCTTCTACAATACTGATTTAAATCACATGTTTTCCTACTTATTGAAGCACGGGTGTATCGCACCCACCGCATCATAGGTAGATGCGACCCTGGTGTAAAAAGAAAACGGCTAACCTTGGATAAGCGTCATTTAAACAATACATATTATGGGTATCAAGGAATTTTCCTAAGGATAACAGGCTATCTAGATAAACTTGAAATCATATATACAAGCTATACTTGCGGCTCCGCGTGCAACTATTACGGAGCAATGAATATCCTTTCATAAATTTATTTTTATTCGTATTTTATTATTTCATTGTTTAGTTTTTTTTTCAAAATCTTGTGTTGTTAATTCTTATACTTACTAAATTTCAAATGTCGCATATTTCTCTTACTACTCAGAAATTAAAATCATAGTTTTTTTTTTTACTTAATCTAAAAGTATTATTGCTACTTTTGTAGCTTTTGGATTTATGATTGATAGCTGTGCTTCGTCCGCGTGGAACTGAATGCAAAAACACAGTGATTGAGAAAATAATCTCAATGTATATTTTACATATATTTAATCTGACTCTCGGGATACGGCGTGGTACTCAAAACAACACCAAATTCAAATGAAACCATGTTTCAAATACCTGCTTATTTTTATACAATTGACATGCAGGTCTTCAAAACTAATTTAAAGTAATAAATTAGCCGTTTGCTACGGATTTTTTATGATTTCTGATACAAATGATAAAATGTGTATATTTGTTTTTATAACACTATCATTTAAATAACACACTCTAATGCTATCCCCATACCCGCGTGACGAAGCTTCGGCTACTTGTCACGCTAAAAATTAATAATGTTCGTACCCCTTTATCACTTCAATAATAAAAAAAATTCAAAATTAGGGTTTTTAAGTTGCTCTGATTTGTGTAAAAGCCCAGCTATCATGCTGCGTTTGTCGTCGTACACTTAGATAATTCGTAACGCATGACGGTAATATCTACCACACTTTAATTTATTGCGAACATAGACAAAGCTTCGTGGTGATACACGAAGGTATGGGAGTAACATAATACTAATATTCTAATTCAATAACTGTAAAAACAATATTAAAACTCATATTTAATTTGATAATTTGCGTTTTACCTATAACAACCAATTTCTAATATATTCAATCATTCATATAAATTTCATGTAACTCATTTTTATTATTTTATCTTATTCTTTCTTTTATTTGCACTGCCTACAGTTTATTTAACCACGATACCGCTGGTTAAATTGAAGAAAATGCCCACTCCCTAATGCATTAACTAAAAAGTATTCTTTCATTCAAAGCGTAATTACGACATTAGAATGATGTATATATGAAATATGTATTCTATTATTGCGTCTAAAGAGTAATATATTTTACATATGTTCAATGTACAATTTCAGTCTCTTTACTCTTTTATTATAAAAAAATAATAGAGGTATAAGGTCCTAAAAAGTGGTAAGATTCAATAAGCTGTAATATTTACAACACAAAATTAATTTGAAATTTAAACATAAACCTTATGGACTCGAAAAACAAAAATTATATTGAGCTTATACAAAGTAACCTTTTAATTTATAGAAATATGTAATTATTCACAAATATTTAGGTTATAGTAGCTTATACGTTACTAGCGGCCCGCTCCGGCTTCGCACGGGTAAAAAATATATAGTCTATGTCATTAACTGAAAAAATGATTAAAATCGATCCAGTAGTTTTGATTTATTCATTACTGCCCGTGGCCCGCACGCGTTCAATTTGGAGTAAAACAATTCCCCTTTCCCTATACCATGAAGATTTCCTGCTATCTTTGGAATATCTACATTCATACACTACATTTTTACGGTTCAGCCTGCGTTTGTTGCATTGTAAGCGGAAAAAATGTAATTATTTACGACATCACATTAGAAACCTCAAAAATAACAGTATTTCTCAACTATTTAATTCATGTTATCATACATATAAACCATCCTCTTCAATCACTCATCTATTAAAAAAATCCGCACCAAAATCCGTTGCGTAGTTTTAAAGATCATACATAGGGATATAGGGACAGAGAAAGCGACTTTGTTTTATACTATGTAGTGAAATAGTAGTAATAGATTTAGAAAATTGCCATGTATGTTGGCCGCCATCTGTTGGCATATATATTAAGTAAATAATGTACTTCGTAGTATTAATATTTATTTATTCTGTGCGAAAATAAAATATTACATTTTTCTTTCGTTTACTATGTGTTACTAATGCAATACTATAGTAATGTTTATTTATGTTATAAAATACCCTGGTTTTTAGATGAGGCTGAAGTCTATTTACTTATCTACCTTTCTCCCGTACTTAAGTCGCTTAAATTACAATATACTAGTTTATCAGTGATGCCTGTTCAAATAAACAGACAGACTTCTCTAAAAATGATTGAAATGTATTCTATTACTTATTCCTAGACACCGGCAACATTTTTTTATAATAAAAATCAAAAAAGTACAGACACGTTGGATTTATATTCTTATTATGTAGTCCGGTGAAACTGTAGAGGCCTGGCCAGCTCAACAGTGTAGTTAGTTAAAAAAAAAAATCTTATTATATATATACATATATATACTTTGTGTGTATAAAATGTCATTATATAACTGTTGAGAATAAATAATACAAATCTATTTTTGCATTGCTTGTAGACTGAGAAAATAATTTAGAGAATTTCATAAAAAGCCAACAAACAGACAGGCAACCTTTTTTGATATCATATTCCGGATCACTATCCTTTATAATATTATATTTATCACAGGTGAATTAAAATTACGTGTACAAACAGAACTACAGTTCCATTAATATAAATATACATATACAAGAATTAAACGTCGTAATAGCAGTATTTAAGTTGTAATTATATCTTTAGTTTGAAAAAAAAATAGAGTACGTTGCAAGTCTATTATTAATGATTAAAGTTTACGTCAAATGACAAGAAATTCTGTAATACAATAATTAAGTTGTTATATTAATTACAGTACGTTGAATTAATAATAGCCTTGCCATCAGTACACACGCTTTTACTTTACAGAGTGATTCATTGTATAATGCTAATAGTTTTTACTCGTGGCTTGCGTTAATGCAGCTTTGATCTGTCCCTCGGGAACGATATGTTTTTCTGGGTGAAAGATAGGCTATGTCCTTTTCTACACACTGTGCGGTATTGTATATATTTAATCAAAGCTTTGAGACGTTTTTTTTTATTACCCTGGACCGTGAACACACTGACCCGGACGTATTACGTATACGTAGAGGATATTTTGTGTGTTATCACCAAGATACGAATCCAATAATTGTTCCACACTCTCCATTCTCCACCTTTTTACAAATTTGCCGTGTAAGATTTTACACAATGTTTTAAATAATCAATTAGAGAGCAATAGTGTGAAATAAAAATACAATAAAACAAAGTAACTAGTTATATATAAATTTATACACCATTACAACTCGCCTGCAAATTCGTCTACTTTTAAATTAAAAAAAAAAATTATAGTGAAATATATCCTAAATGTAACCTAACTAGCTTTTGCTTACAGCTTCTGTTGCGTTAATGTAGATTTGACTTTTCTCTCGGGAGCAGTACATTTTTCTATACCCCTCACAGCGAGTATGTAAAATGTAATGATGATAACTTAAGGTGTGAAATTGTTACAAACGGACAAACTCACTTTAACATTTATATTATTAGTAAGGATGAAAAAAAAACACCTGTGTGCGCCAACTTACATAGTACTTACGATGATGATGTTTATGAACATCCTATGCCTATATACACATGACATGACTTCGATAATAGGATAAAGTTTCTTGATATACATGTCTTTTGATATTATAACTCCGTTATTTCGCACAGTCATGCCTGAATCACCTGTCAAAATGTATCATATTCTGTCAACGTTTTTCGTATCTACTGGGGTTCTTTATATATATCTATATAAATAGCGTTGCGTTATTTACTAATAATTGAATATATAATATACATGACATATAAAACCGACGTGAAGTAACAGTGGTTGCACTGTTGCGTTTCGTTCGGTCAGTGAGAGCGCCGGAGGCCCACATATTTAAAAGGCCGGCAACGCACTTGCG
This sequence comes from Antheraea assamensis, assembly GCA_035772565.1. Classification (NCBI taxonomy): domain Eukaryota; kingdom Metazoa; phylum Arthropoda; class Insecta; order Lepidoptera; family Saturniidae; genus Antheraea; species Antheraea assamensis. Next base: position 669,674 of record JAQQSE010000089.1, on the reverse strand, counting down.
ACTCCCCTGGTGTTGCTAGTGTCTATGGACGGCGGTGATCACTTACCATCAGGTGACCCACTTGTTCGTTTGCCCCCTATAATATAAAAAAAGTCAATAGTTGATTTCAGCTCTCTTCGCTGGATATAAAAAAAATAGAACAAGGTAAATTGAACCCACTAAATAAGCAGCTTAGAATCGTCTACGAAAAAATCCACATCGAATGGTCATAGTCGTATGCCGATACTTGCAGTAGTTTTGACGTGATTAAATTTCAACTGGATTTTCAACTAGATTTTCATTATATATGTTAGCGCATATGACCATTCGACCGTTAAAAAGTATTTGTGGCGGAATAAATATTACGCGATACCCTCTAATACGAAGCAAGCTTGTAAAAGGCGTAGCCAAATAGGAGCGGGGAGCATTCTCACGCTGAGCGTCGGCCCGTACGCACGTCTGAAATAGTTCGTAACTATATATGCAGTAGTGTATTACTGGATATGTTAATTTATCAACCACTGAATACCAATCGAGTATCTACAATAAGAGCGTTTAACTTAAACTGTAGAGATGCTGTTTTGAGTCATTGACCGATTAAATGACGAGGACGTCATCCCTGGTGGACATTATATCTTTATAACTTGCGTCTCCTAAACCCCCAAAATACCATTACTATGAGTAATCCCGTCATCACAAATGAGATACACCACGACTATACCCTATGGGATTAATCCTGATATCGATACACCACCATCATCTAATTTTAGGATTATTGCCGATACCAGAAATAGGAAGAACAGCGTTATCTTTTATCATCGCACTGCTGGGATTATGTCAATATATATACTTACCCCATGGTTGTAATAGACCATGGTAACCTTGTTCGCTAATTCCAAATAAAACTGAAAGGTTTTACACTACAGACAGACTCATGATATTTCGACAGATCCTTGAGACTCTACAAGAGATCTAAGTGACTGTACGAGAAGCCCATGTGGCTGTACGAAAGGTCCATTTAATTGTACAAGAGTTCCTTGTTATTATACGAATATATGAGATCCGTGTGCGCCCACATGTTAGGTTATAAGACCCACCTAAAAAGCTACACGAGTTATCCAGAAGACTATGTATACTACTACTATAGAAGATTACATACCAAGCTTAGTCCGGTGAAGCTATGAAGACCCATCAGGCCAACAGCGTATAGTCACTTCGAAACAAAAAGATATTATAGCTGATAATCGGATAATGATTGGATTAGCATTTAAATAGGAGTTGCTATAACTTTTCCTCGTCAGGATAGGACAAGCAATGAATTTGCTGTAGCTATTTAAAAACCTAGTTGAACATGAAAATTTGCTAATGCTCCGTTTATTTTTCTTGTACACTTGCTACACACGACATATACGAACCTACGAAAACTAGTGCACAGTTATCTCGTCTGTCTACGAGAACTAGTGCAGAGTTTCCGTGTCTGTGAGAACTAGAGAACTGAAATTGTCCTATTTCTACTTCTAAATTGATATATTTTCATTTTACTCTTCACTCGTCGAATTATTATTTTTTTTCGAACTGACTGCGCTATTCACCTGACAGACCTCTACGGCTTCACCAGACTCCCGTCGCATTATAACGATATTACATCATTATATACTCAATTTATTTTTCAGATAAATATCCCGCAAAATGTAATAAACACGTTTTACTAAAGGTTGAATAAAAAATAGTTTATCGAACCAATTAATTTACCGATTTTATGAATATAAATTATATCGGTTGTGTATTTATAGTTATAGTTTAATATTGGAATATATATTAACAACAACCTGTAACCGCCGGTACAGTTTATCTTTACTGAAGCAGAATCATTTCTTTAGGTATAATTTCACAGTACTATACAGGGAAATCGTGAGTAATGTGGCCAAGCATCCGAACTGATTCTCGAGACAACTCAGTGTTTAATGTCTTTGTAAGTATTTCATAACTTTGATAATTCGTAAACAAATGAAAAAATTTAAGTGTTTGTCCAGGATCATCTTCCAAATGGTAAATCAATTTTTACTTTTATTTTATAGATTACATGAATATAATTTTAAGTTCCTTTTTGTATAGTGCCTTGGGGCTTTAACTTTTGATATGGTAAGATTTGGTATTATCTTTAAAATAGTTTGATATAAAAAACGTACAAAATAATACAATTTTGTACTTAAATGTCCCTTTTCCGTGAGATAGTAAATATTTAAAAACGGTTAAGATTATACTATAGACATGAGTGGCGGTGCTTGCGGCCTGACACGCTTTTTTCGTACTATTAATTACTATAACAAATAGTCTAGTCAAGCTTAATAAAGTATAGATTTTACGTGGGTATCTTGTATTTATTCTTTCACGCAAAAGTTATTTAACTAATTTCGATGAAACTATACAATAGCTCGTACTTCAGAATAACGTATATTCTTCAAACTGCCTAAAGTGTTAAGTTAGATGAATAAAATTCTGCTAGAGCTATTGCTATTGCTCTGCTTGCGCTGATTAAAGTTATAAAAAATAATGTATGGTGTCATCGCTTATGAAGAATCAAATGGAGACAATGTTGTGAGCAGCAGCTTTTGATATTTTAGGTAAATTAATTTAGTTTCAAATATACGAGGTGTGTTCAAAAAGTATCGCGAATTTTGAATTTTCGCGGGTTACGTATATTCGAATTTCGAATTTTTTGTGGCGTTATGTTGGTACTCATGTCTCTCACTTATGCCGACAAGCTCGGCCATTTTGAATGTTCATTTAATTGTTGACAGCTGCTTTGCTTGCACGTGTTTTGGATCGTCTTCGATTTTTACCTATTCAAAAAAATGGATCAAAGAACCTGTATCAAATTTTGTGTGAAAAACGAAATTAAGTGCGCGGATGCATTCCGAATGTTGACTGTGGCATACGGAGAAGCTACCTTGGACCGAAGCAACGTTTATCGGTGGTACAAAATGTTCTCAGAAGGCCGAGAAGATGTGAACGACGAAGAGCGTGCCGGACGCCCGAGCACTTCAACAACAGACGAAAAAATTAATGAAGTGGAGAAAATGGTATTGGCCAATCGTCGAATCACCGTTAGAGAAGTTGCTGAGGACCTAAACATATCGATTGGCTCGTGCCCGGATTTGTGGAAGAACAAAAATTGGCTTTTGCACCACGATAACGCCCCTGCTTACACATCGTTGCTTGTGCGCGACTTTTTGGCCAAAAACAACACACTAATGATGCCGCAGCCACCGTATTCCCCAGATCTGGCCCCCTGTGACTTTTTTTTGTTCCCTAAACTGAAGAGGCCCATGAAAGGACGACGTTACGCTTCTCTTGACGAGATAAAGACGGCATCGAAGGAGGAGCTGAACAAGATAAAAAAAAATGATTTTTTGAAGTGCTTCGAAGATTGGAAAAACCGTTGGCACAAGTGTATAATATCTCATGGGGATTACTTTGAAGGGGACAAAATAGATATTCATGAATAAATAAATAATTTTTGAAAAAACACAAAATTCGCGATACTTTTTGAACACACTACGTATGCGAAAACTATAGTCAGTTACTACACATTACGAATATGTCTATTTTCTGTGAATATTTGCGTGCAAGTGTTGCTATCATGCACTAGATAAATCGGACACCATTTGTTAAAGTGCTTTAGGAAGTAGGAACGAGTGTAAAAAAAGTAAAAAAGTTAAACTTGAGAAGGATGTTATCTTTATACTGAAGGCATTTTTGACGATGAAATTGCTTGAAATTCATGTCTGTATGGGCATTCACATTTTTCGGATCATATTTAATCCGTGTGACTTATACAGAATCAGTATGAACAGCAGCTTGGTGATTTTAGTGTAAAAATATAACCATACGCGTATTTTTTTACTCTTTACGCAATCTTGTTCATGTAGATTAAGTAAATTGAATAATTAGACATAACACTATGTGCGTTAGATTAATATATAAAATGATCTAAATCTTATAAACACACGCGAAGCCGCGGGCAGAACATTAAACATATATGTTGTATAAAAATGTAATTTGTTATCTGTCAGTTATCATCAAGTATAACATGTAATTAAAGTGAGATGATCTACGAGTAATCTAAGCTAACGTTCAAACGAGCCAATTATGTTGCGTTGAGAATTTAACTGAAAAATTATTTTGTAAAGTTTTCCAAATAAAATTATACCTGCATACTCGTATGTGTACTCATTTCGTTAGGTTAGGTGCTCCGTGGTTTACTTTATTTTGAAACAATTGACAACAAATACTTCTAATCCAATTAGAAAGTACACAATTGTTCAAACGATTGGTTATACTACTAACAAACAATGAAATAATAATAATGATCGCGATCTGATCTTCATTACTTCTGTAATCTTATCTGTGGAACCTATACTTGTTTTGGGTGCGTATTTATATTCTAGAGTTACGGTCGAAATTTCGCTGTCGCGTCCAAGGATCAGTTTCTGAACCACTTTTACCAGTAGAACGCGATCTTCTTGTGTTGAAGAATATTTTATTTGAAATTTTTGCAATAGCCCGTCTAACGATTATAATAAACGAAATATACAATGGACGACCAATACCAAGATGGCGTAGCTTTTTCCAAGCTGCTAGATAATAAAGATCCGTTAGGTAAATTCAGCCAAACATTTCACAAGAAAAAAGGTGTCATATATATGTGTGGTAACTCTTTGGGGTTAGCGTGTAACGAGGCAATAGAGAGCCTCATGGCGGCTCTTAACACGTGGAAAGAAGAAGGTGTCAAAATGTGGAATGCTGATAACTCTAAATACTATCTGTATTCGAATCATTTGTCCAGAATGATGGCACACCTTGTTGGAGCTGATACTGACGAAATAGCTGTTGTAGAATCTACAACAGTCAACATACACCAAACGATTAGCACTTTTTATAGGCCTTCTATCGATAAATATAAAATTCTCGTGGACAATTTAAATTTCCCAACAGACCGTTACGCTGTCGATAGCCAAGTGAGGCTGAAAGGATACAAGCCTGAAGATGCCGTGAAAGTGGTACCGAGTCGTGATGGACGGTTTATTTACGAAGAGGATATTATCAAAGGAATGACTGACGACGTGGCTTTGGTTTTACTTCCTCTCGTATATTATAAAACTGCTCAGATTTTAGATATGTTTAGGGTAACCAAAGCAGCGAAAGAACGAGGGATCGTCATGGGCTGGGACCTCAGCCACGCTGTTGGTGCAATTGAAATAAATCTGAAAGAAGTAGATGCGGATTTCGCTGTCTGGTGTACTTATAAATATTTGAATGGCGGACCGGGATCACCTGCGGCTTTGTACATAAATAGAAAACATTTTACAGAGCTTCCGGGATTGGCTGGATGGTATGGGAATAAGACGGAAACTCAATTTTTATTACAGCAACAATTCGATCATCAGGAAGATGCGAGTGGTTGGCAAATTGGAACTCCGGCAGTGTTGTCCATGGCAACATTGGAAGGATCCTTAAGAATATTTGAAAAGGCAGGCATAGCCAACATTAGAAAGAAGTCCTTACGGATAACCGGTTATATGATGTTTTTAATTGAAACTAAATTAAGTAAGTATGGATTTGTGATCGGTAGTCTGAAAGAAGACGATAAGAGAGGAGGTCATGTGTGCCTGGAGCACGATGAAGCGTACAGAATCAGTGTATCGCTTAAAGCCCGAGGAGTTGTTCCGGACTTCAGAGAACCAAACGTGTTACGTTTAACTCCAGTGGCTTTGTATACCAGTTATGTAGATGTTTACAATGTTGTAGAAATTTTACTAGATATTATGAATAACGAGACCTATAAGAAGATTAATATTACGAGGGACTTAGTTGTTTAAGGTTTATCGATAATATGTACATAAAATTCATAACGCTGTGACCTGTACTTAAGTTATTTTAGTATTAAAAGTTCTTTTACGAGTATTCCTGTGAGACAGGTAGCATAACTATAAGAACACAAAATCAGCTTTCGACAGTGAAAAACTCTCTACTTATTCCGATAGAATATTTTTTTCATAATTAATATGAGAACAAAAAACTTATGATAACATTATTCAGTTATGGTCATCTTTTATTAATACAATCTCACAGTTACGGGAATTTTATATTTTCTCATACAAATACACTCACTTTAAATTTTTCATTGGAAAACTTTCAAAACAGAATCTTATAAATTCTCATCAAAATGTGTATCAGATATATTTCAAATCTTATAGAAACTGTAAAAGTTTTCTTCAATTATCTTAAGAATATTAAATATTTTATGAGTATTTATAAGACCTTTTTCCACTGAGAGACATATTATACGTTGGAGGATTTATTGTATATTTTACGTTTTCCAAGTACGTCGTGTTACCTATGTATTGTTAAGTATTTAATAAATAAACTTAGCATTACTGGCCATTTCGAAATATATTACGCTTTATAATTCTGACATTCTTTCAGATTTAATGTTTTCAACTTTTCCATGAGGACATTACTAAGTATATTACCTTAATTATAATGTACCATAATAGTCGTGACCAATATTTTAATGCTTGTACTGTTTAACCATATTTGTAGCGCTATTTGATGTTAGTTATAACTCGGGTTGATTTTTTATTTGTTATAAGTTTTTTGCTTAAGTTCCAGGTGAGGTTTTCTTGGTTATATTATCGGGACCTCATCGAGTCTTTCTATTTTCATATGACAAAAGAAAAACATAAAAAATCTACACTAATCAAAAGTTAAACGAACAGGTCAATTACGTTTATAATATATATGAATATCTATAAAGATATGTTCTGGCACCCCTTTCGAGAGCTAGTTCCTTTTCTAAGTTTCCTCTGTTACGATTTTCGGACACATTGTTCTGAAAATTAACGAATATACAAATGAAAATGACAATCTATTAATATACAAGAAAAATCGTTGAACAATATTGAGTTTTGGTTTTATCAAACATGTATGTGTATAATAAAAAAATATCTATGTAATTACAGGTACGCAACACAATAATCTAAAGACTGTCATCGTGAATAGCCAAATTCATTGTGTTCACCAACAAATAACTATTAGTTAACACCGTGGTTAACACCGATAACCTATCTATGTAATTTTAAAATGTTAAATTAATAAATTACATATATACAGAATAAAGTATAGTAAAGTATATAGTGTGTACAAATAAATTTAATAAAGTCTTAACTGCCTATAACTTTTATGTGTTTTATATTTAGTTAATATGTGTCAGTAGCATAAAGTTAGTAAGTTGAAGTCTGTGTGTATAATATAAAAGTAAAAATTTATGTCTATGATTCTGATATGTAAGACGATAATCGATGAAGTAAATTGATAATCGCAGTTTACCGAATTTATTATACCCACAGGTTATAATATCTATTTAGAAATGTAAACCTATTTTATAGATATAAACATTGAATGCATATGCTGTGCGGGTATATTGTAAATTTTATTTATGATTTCATTTATAAATAAATATAACATGACTGACCTCAGAGTTTGTAGAATATGTTTAGCAAAAGATGTGAAACTACATTGTATTCAAGGATTACTGGAGTTACAAGCAATGTCTTTATTTGGCTACAATGTAAGTATTTCCCGAGGTTATTACTGCAATCCCTTGTTTATTTGCTATTGTTCTTGGAGTAGTATACACAGTATTTAGTTTTATTGTACAGTAAATAACTACATATATAGCGCCATGCTATATCTAATCCTATAATTCTTGAAGTTACAATAGAAAGGCAAGTCCGGAGAGATTGAAATGTTTTGTATTGTGACAAAATTGTCCTTGTTTTGTTGTTAGTGAAAAGATAAAGCTAATATAATTATTTAAAAGTATATAATTAAAAAAATATAGATCTGTTAGAGAGGTTCTCCACCAACTGTTTTTATTTATGTCTATAAATATAATATATGTTATAATACTTTTTTATGTATGACTGGTTATGTATTTTTTAAACCTATAATATTCTCATCAATCTTTTTGGCTGCTCTGAACAGAACATGTTTGAGCTTGTGCACAATATGGTCAAGATTTTAATACAAAATAAATTATAATATTATTATAGGAATCTAAACTTGGCATTAATTTATAATTAAGTTGCCTCGATGTTATACATATAATATAAAACAAATTTAGGTATAAATTTGTGTTCTGCGCATCTATATTCAGAGTGGTCAAAAAGATTAACGAGTACTGTAGATAGCTATAAGAGTATAACATTTATGCAAAACTAATGTGATATAATAATTGCTCCAGAATTGTTTTCTCAGACTGTGTTTCAAAGTATATGGGTTGCAATTTTAAAAACCTAAATATATTTAAAATCACTGTATCCATTATCAATCTTGTCTTTTTTTTCCAGAGTTATTTTTCTTCAACCTTATCGTTATTAAAGTATATCTAAAAATATGGTTTATCTATAATAGAAAAAAAGAAGATTTTTGTATATATTCCAACATATCTGTTAATAAATTTATTTCTCAAACATGATATCTGATTAAAGAAAAATTGACAATATTTATTCATTTCAGAGTCTCTCTGCACCAAATGTAACCAGTTATGCATGCTATGAATGCACATGGATGATTAGAAAATTCTCTAAACTCAAAGAGAAGTATTTGACTGCACAATCTACACTTTTTGATGTTCTACGAAACAACAAATATGTTAGTATTTGATTTTGTAACTTCTTTCCTCTGTGCCAGTAGGAAGTGGTGAGGAGTTTCAAAACAGAAGACACTCAAGAAAATGTCACTATGCTTTCAAATTAATGTAGTGTGAGCTAGTCATGGAACTGTAGCAAAAGGTATCCACAACTTTCACAAAACATTCCAATACTGATATCTTAAGAAATATGTATTTTTATATATTATGTGGATTGCTTATATTTAGTTGCATGTGTGTAAGTTACATGAAAGCTTAAAATTTTAGTCTTGACCAAAATGGTACAATTAATTATTATTTTGTGTATTGGCTTATTGAAAATTGGTCATTCTTTATATTATTATTATTTTTATTTCATACTCTTCAAGAATGTAATTTAAAGCAGGATAGATAATATGTATTTTTTAATCAGATTTCAGAAGAAGATTTGGAACAAATAAACAGACAAGCACTGTGTTTAAAGTCAAGCATTTCACTGCACAAATTGCCTTGTATAAATGTTTATGAAGGTATTATAGAAAATGCACAAACTGATTTTGAGAGTAGGGTTGAAACTATTGTGATAGACTGTGAGGTACCAGGTGGCAATGTCTTTAATGAGGAAAAATCTTTAAATCAAGAGGTTATTGATAAAAATGTAAGCTTTTTCTCAAATATTTCCACATAAAAAAAAACTATTTGTTATCTTAAAAGTTATTTATTTCATTGGTTCCAGCACAGAAAAAAGAACAAAAAACAGAAAGAGAAGACTGTTTTGAGTAAGTTGAAAATCATTAGAAAGAAAAAATTTAAGTCAAAGGGCAATGATAATGATCTCTTGAAGGATTTTATTATCAACAATCTTACAGTAAGTTAATTTATACTTATTTTTCTATAAAAATCAAAGGCAAAATCAAGCATGTAGAAGGGACTTATGAATGCGAAAACACTAATTGGTAGCAGTGTGTTTAGGGAGCTTACTGTAGTTGATTTAGTTTGGTTGACCCATGGTGATAGCTCAGCACGGTCCCATGTCGCCCCAACCAAAGTGGCGGTCGATACACCGTGGGGTTTTAGTCCGTGTGAGTCGGACATAACCCACTCTCTCCCCCGAGAGGGTGGCTATCCATAATGGATTTCCCCGCATTAATAAAATAAAAAAAAAGGCATCTTAGAACATAGTTTTATTATTCCATCATACATCCTGTTACTGGAAAGTGGATAACTTTGACATTGCTTACATTTGGTGTGTGGTAGAAGCAGTTCAATCAGATACAAATACTCACTTGGTTACTAACTACTCCCGTTTCATTTGTTTTTCTATAGCATTCAGAACAATTAGCTGAAGTGGAAAAGAGAAAGAGTTCACCAAATTATAGAGATTCTCCATACCGTTGTGATATCTGCTACAAGGGATTCCTACAGATAGATACACTGAATAACCACGCAGTTCGACATGAGCCGGTAAGACCTGATCTTTTTGCAATTATGTGCCTGCTCCTTAAAGTTCTCTTTTTATACATACCTTCAAGTTTGATAACGAAATAGTTGATAGGAAATATCAAATCAGTGTCATTAAAGTTATGTTCGGTTGCTCTCATTTTTTGATTTTATTTACTTCTGCTACAGTTTCACCGGAGTACTAAGGGGAGCGCTACAGGCACTCACCTGATTGTATAGGCAAGCAGTATGCAGGCGCCCGGCGCGCCTCGGTTTCAACTGTTGCCCAATTACTTTATAACAAATTTACAGCACATTCTTAGTAATCTATACATATAAAATTGATGTATGTATTTCGTTTGGGATACTCTTGGAAACGGTTCAACTGATTTTTAAGACACAGTTACGGGCAGAGAGAGAGGACTTTTCGAAGTGTTCTGTAGATTCCATAAAATTAGATTTTACCACAGAGGTTAGGCAGTAATGATAGAATTTAAAAGAGATATCTTAAAATCGCTATAATTGTCAATGTAATAATAAAATTATAGTTAATAAATGACAACCATAACTTTAGTAAAAACATATACTTCTTGTGAAATGAAAAACTATTTTCAGAAGTCACGGGCACCAGTTAGTTTTAAAATATTATTTCGAAATGTCAATTACCAAATATTACATATTATATGTTATGAAATTATAAAAACGTGTATATGTATGTAATTAGAATGTTTAATGAATTATTTATTATGAATGTGTTTTTGTGTATGAGTGTGAGTTGTGTTCATTGTTCTTAAATATCTTTTGTGGGATGTCCATAATATTTTTATGAAATTTGATATTAATGCCAACAGTGTCCGGCTAGATTATGACTCTTTAGAAATGTTATATTCCAGTATTATTTATTACTAGCTGTTACCCGCAGCTCCGCATGCGTTTTTTTTATAATTGTGAATTATTTATAAGCTCAGCTATCTGTTAGTGAAAGATTCGTGACAAATAGTTCAAACGTTTTGGAGATAGTACTGCAAAAAAAGCCATGGGTAAAAGCTAGTCCATAATAAAAAAAGCTTTAATTGCTTTTTATAACGTTAGCTATCTGTCAGTGAAAGTCCCATGAGAATAGGTCCAATCGTTTTGGTGATAGTACTACAGATGAAGCCACGGATGACAGCTTGTCTAAAATAAAGTAGCCTATGTCACCCGCTGTAATTTTAACTATCCGTCAGTGAAATTTCTGTCAAAATCGGTCCAGCCGTTTTGGAGATTACGCAGAACAAACAGATAGACAACATTTTTAAAATAGTATTTTTGTTATCAGTATCGTGTATAAGTTCATATCCAATCAGTAAAAAGTCGTTATTTTGATATTACATACAGACACTACATTTTTATTATATGTATAGATATATCCAGTAATCAAGTGGAGTGGTAGAGTGTCTGTACCCGATGGGATCGCTAGTATCATGTGTATAGTGATAAATCCTTCACGTTGTCTCTAGTTTGTCATGTTTGTCAGGTGACGACTGCCGTTGTGTTGTAGATCTCGGGTGCTTAAGATCAGGTACTTTCGTACTCTGAGAAAAATAACAAGTGTCACTGTGTTCCTGGATCCAGTGCATTGCGGATGTTTTTAGGTTTCCGGCGACATGTCGTGCGATGTGTGTAGGTTTCGTTTCGGTAGCGAGCGCGCGCTCGCGTCGCACGTCGCGCGGCATTCTAGAACATTCTCCTGCACAAGGTGTACTTTTGTCACTCTACATATGTGAGTAGCAATTCCTTTTCCTTGTATATCATTAATTATCAAAAATTGACATAATTGTTATATGTATACGTTTACATAAAAATGATCCTTCATATTTTTTATATAAGATATTTGTCACATACGTAAAAATAATAGTGTAAAAAATATAACATTCAGAGAATTGTAAACAATAATTGTGTAGTTTGTGACAAAATGTGTTGTTATAAGCTATCACACTAACTTCTTCCTTGACTGCATCTGTTTTTTTTTAATTTCGTCAGAATTAAAAATAGCCTATATGCTTCAGGTCCCAGGTCATCTGACTCATTATTTTTCTTATGATTGATTCAGAGGTTTGGTTAGAAAGGTAACACAGTTACTATTACATTTATAATGTCAACAATTAAAAGTTGAATTAGCTAACATGCTAAGACTGACTGTTAATTAATCTTATTATCATATATATTTTCAATTTATAAATATGAAAATACTTTTCACATGGAGAATTTTCAAAAAAAATAGGAAATGTATACACGTTCTTACAATAATATTAGTGTTTCTTAGGAATGTAATATGAACAACAAACATATGGCCTGAAAATAACCTAACACGGTAGAATTTGAATTTGAGGGTAGTTACGAATTCAGATATAGAAAAATTCTAGCAAAGAACTCCATAGAGTTATATTGTTTTTAATTTTTTTCATCTTTTAGCGTTATTGAAGCATTTGCCAGTGTCAGCTTATTCATACAAAAATTGTATTCTATGTTTAATTTTGTATGTTTTGATAGTTCAACATTAATTAGTAAAACATATTTTTGGACCATATTTACGGGTGATACTTACATTATTTTCTGTGTAATTATTTCGTAAGCGAAAATTACTCAAATGTGTAAAAATGAAGTCATTCCGCGAATGTTGACCGAAACTCTTCGCCTTTCTTGAATTGTCTCTTATTTAAAGGTTAATTATATGCTGTATTTTAGTCGAAAAATTATAAGATGTTTTATAGGTACATTATTGTTTGGTTTCCAGTGACCAAGCAAAGAAACACAAACAATGGCACGACGGAGTCACATACAAATGTCAATATTGCAATGAAGTGTCCAAGTAAGTTTCATTCCTTTTCTACAAAAAAAAAAAAAAATATTTTTTTTATTCTTTTCACATTCCTGTAAATATGTATATTGTGAAGAGGACGTTGCTTAAAGCTAAGGATTTAGTTAATTTCTCATCGTTTACCAGATTCTCATTTACAGCTTTCACACCATTCATCTCTATTTGACATTATTCATTTTTATCTTATGTTAATGTATTTCCTTCACGCAGTTACTAATATTGTATAAAGTTAAACCACGGGATAATTTTCTTCAATAAAAAACCTACCTAAATCGTCCATAAAAAAGTTTAATGCGTAGAACAAGTCCGAAAAATGGTAAAATAAGCTAAACCTTGATTGTACTGGCTCCCAAGTGCAGCTGCTGGAACACACCAATAAGCGTTTGGCGAGAGATTTTCAGCTTGAGGGGGTGTAGGGTGTTAGCTAGTCAGGCGGAGGTAGAGAAAGCTCCATCGAAGAATTGTCGCAGCGGTTACATCTGCCGTGTTTATTTCCCAGTAAACTAACTTCACATCTCAGCCATATTCGCATGAAACACACGTCGGAATTCGTTTGTGATATTTGTGGGTACTCGTTCGTGAGCGAGAAAGGTCTCAAGATGCACAGAACGAGAATGCACAAGACGGTATCGGTAAATTTAGATTTTTTTATATTTGCACCTCTTAATATATCAATCATATTTAGGCGCGAGAAGGAAAACTGGTTGAAATTGGATAAGTAGAAAGGATACTTGGAAAATTTGAAGGATAGTGGTAGTCGGTCTACTAGCATTAATATTATTGTGTACATACAAAGAGCATATTAGTTTTCATATTTTTAACCAACTTCAAATAATAAGATGTACCCAAATTCCGTTGTATCTTTTTTTAATGTGTGTTACCTCAGAAATTCAACTTTTGCTAATCAATATGGATAATATATATTTTTATTAAAAGGAGGATATTCTTTAGTGGTTATTATGGCTATTTTAATTATATTAGTATTCAACCTTTTCGACGACACATCGGTGAATTCCTCAAATTCGAATAGGAAATGTATAATGACTGAGATATTGGTAGGTTTATTACAATACAAGATTTAGTAGGTACTTAACTATAGATACATTTTAAGAAATAATAAATAGATAGATTGTTAATTATCTGTTGTAAAAACAAATAGAATATTTTAGATCCGAATTTGAGTTAAAAAGTGTTGTAAGTTTATTTCAAAAAATACAAATGTACAGTCAATTTGTATTTATTTATTTACTTTATAATTTAAATGAACATATTTTTAGCACTGTCAAAATAGTGATGTAGAGGAGTCCAGTTTGTACTGCAAGGAGTGCGACTTGCAGTTCATGACGAGCGAAGCCTGGAAACGACATCAGGTCACATCGGCCAAACATAGGGATAAGATTGGGTGAGACTTCCACCAGATTCGTATATACAGTAAACGCAAAACAGATAACTACAGAAAGGCTACAGTCGACTTTGAATGTACTTCCCTTCTTTCGACGTAGCGTAAAATCGTTTATTAGTCGATTCAGACCTTCGTTTCCAACCCAAAGCTATAATTACACACGAAAAATGCAGCACTCGCGAATAACATTCAATCCCTTTCACCTGAGATCCTTACAAGTATAAATAGCATTGCTGGAGTTTTGCTATTCCCGAAAGAACCAAAATGGATCTTGTGATTACTTTTTATGAATGTCTCGAATGTTTTCCACCTTGTGAATTAGCCGATGAGCTGGCATAGGTGAATATTTTATACCGTGTAACTCCCCAAATTTTAGACAGGCAGTTTGCCTGCTCTTGGGGAAGTCGTGGAGTTAACTGAACTGATAAAAAAGAATAAAGATACAACGAGTATGTTGAAGTAAGTAAAGTTGTAAACAAGTGTAGTACTGCATGTCGGACGTGCGGCGAGACGTTCCCGAGCGCAAGCCGCCTGCGGTCGCACGTCCGCTCGCACGCGACCGACCCGACCGCACTCGCACTCGCCCGCGCGCGCGCGACGGTCGCACGACGGCGCTACATACCGCGCGACCGGCGCGTGCGCAACCCCTCCACCACTCCGGTGCGCTCCTACCCCACCACATGCGAACACGTATGTTCTATACAAAGTTTATACAAGTGTCTTCTATAATAATAAACTATTTGGTCTGTTCGCATACTTTTATCCGACATTTTACATATACATAAAAGAACCTGATAGTGAACATGATACAAAAAAATATTCTGATTGATTTTTACGAAATCATGTTCACGGGAAGTAAATACTATTCCGCACTTGACAAAGTATAAACGTTAATAGTAATGCTTGGCGCATTGTAAAAACTGTGTGAAATGTAATGAAAATCTGTTTTTGTGAATATTATCGAAAATGTTGTCTATTATGAGTCGAATATAACTACTACTTAATAAATGCGAACGGAGCTGCGAGCACAGCTAGTTTATTGTAATTGAGAATGTATTTTTTGTTTATTTAATCAATAAAACAAAAAGTATATAATTCAATATTAGTAATTAAATAAAACCTGAAAGATATATCAATAATATTGGCACTAAATAATAAAGATAGGTAGTAAGAATAAGAATGATAAGAGTGAATGTGAATATTTTTGCAAGTGTCCGGAAACGCTGAGCGACCGGAGTTGCCACTGGAGGCATTACCAGCGATCTCATCGCGACAAGAACTACCCTCTCTCCGAGAATCATTACATCTGCGAGTACTGTGGTAAAGGATTCCAGGTAATATTACTTCTTATTATTTTATTATGGCCTCATCTAGCTTTTTAATAGGGACGTGAAGCGTTAAATACAGTGGTGTTACCCATGCACTACGTGCCCTTGTAATGACTATATTATAATTACTGAAATACTCCTTTATCAATTTTCCTTTATGACAGTTATTTTTCCGTTTCACTGAGGGTAATCGTGTAAAAATATTTGGTCCTTCGAACACTTTATCACTGAACATAAATAGATCACAAAATAGAAACAGTGAAAATATGTATATAATAAAAAAAATAATTACCGACGTATATTATAGTTAATAATATTGCACTGTGTTTAGACTTGCCTATGATTACTTTGTAGAATTATAAAAAAATATATAATTTGTTCAAAATGTGCAAAGCGAATGTGTGCAAATGTAAAGAAGGCACAAGGGTATTGCAGAAATGCACGATGGATTTAAGGAATTTAAAAAGTAAAAGACTTTTGCAAAAGTATACAAAAGTGATGATACGTCATCATAAGAGTTCTGGCAGAAGAATATTAAAACTGATTTTTTATTTCCCAAATTTTTTATTTTTTTAAAACAACAATGTTATCCCCTTCAAACTAGTTCCCTTAGAAATGTTACAAGAACTGAGATTTGGTTAATAGAGGGCTGGGGAACAACAGAAATTGCCTTTTGACATTTAAAATTCTGTTATTCTGGTTATCTGGCACCATTGTGACACAAACATTTCGCATGTGCAAATGATCAGGCAAATTTTTATGAAAGTAAATCTATTCGAATTTAATTGTTCATTCAATATTATTATTGTTAAACGGCAGTCTGATGTCACTAGAGTGTTCACACGTTCAATGTTTTCATCAGTTTTTGAAGTTGAACGAAACCTGAACGGTGTTCATCTTCAAGAGAGGACACTCTGCCTTGACAAAAATGATTTGTGCCAGCGAAAAACTTGAGCTCGGGATAAAGAATGTTTCCCATAGCCATGTTTTAACACTTACCGATTCCTTAAGCTTAACACAACATTTAATGGCACAACGTTGCTCCAAATTCTGTTGTTCCATTTTTCATTTTTAATAAATATTGTTTGTAAGGTACAGAAAATAGTAATCATTATTTGAAATTAGAATGTGTTTTGTTCCAGGCAAACGCATTTCTAGTGTACCACAAGCGAACTCATTTCGGGGAGCGCTCGTACAAGTGCTCGTCCTGCCCCAAGTCGTTCCACACGGCGAGCTCCCTGCGCGCGCATCGCCTCACGCACTCCGCACTGCGTCCGCACTCCTGTGCTTTGTGTTACAAGACATTCAAAACTAAACTAGCTCTTCAGCAACATATTAAAGTAATTTTTATACTGATAGCACTATTTTTAATTTAAGCTGCCAACATTTGGATCTCTCCGTTTTTGTAGAAATTTTTGCGCAATCTTAAATTGTCATGTGGTGATTTTTATTGATTGTTCATAAATTTATGTTGTTTTACACTAAAATAGTAATATAGGTGGCGTGGTTTTAGTGACCATGTGAAATAATTAAAAAAAACTAGAAATATTCAATTTTAGTTGTCACAGAGTTGTGTTAAGGAAACGATCATTTTGCTGGAATTATGTGTAAAGACTATGAGAATAACTCAAAATCAGTTCTTAAGAACTTGTATTTAATGACCGTGAAAAATATAAAACAAATAAATTCATTTATATGTTGCCATTAGAAACAAAAATTGAATTTGTTTATACTGGAATTTTGATATTTCGTTTTTGTTATCAAGATTTATTTAAGGTAGTTAATTTTTGCAACTTTTGCTCAGTTATATAGAGAGTAATTTATTTAGTAAGAGATGTACAATATACTCAGTAAAACTTCTTTTATAAAAAGGTGTTTTAAAAATTCTTTAAATTAAGAAACAATTCTGTTTTTCCAGAGTCATTCAGGGCATCGTCCGTTTTCCTGTCTATACTGTGATAAATCATTCTCTCGTGCGTCGTGCCTCACCCTGCATGTTACTAAACTACATGCAAAACAAAATGTACAAGATAAAGACCCATCTAACATTACGTCTATTTAAGATAAAATACATTGTTATTATTACTACGTGTTTTAATCAGACCAATTTTGATTATATCAATTACACCATTTATTATTTTGAATTGTTTTTTTTTGTAATATAACTTTAATTGTGTTAAGTTTGGTATAAAATGTGATTTGAAATCAAAAGAGAAAAGTAGAAAGATTTTTTTCATGGCAACCGTTAAAGTTACTTTCATTTCGATATAATTTTTTTTCCTCAAAAGTACAATTGTCTGTTTTAACTAGAAAAAATGAAAAAAAGGTTGTCTATAAAGTC
Organism: Antheraea assamensis; assembly: GCA_035772565.1. Classification (NCBI taxonomy): domain Eukaryota; kingdom Metazoa; phylum Arthropoda; class Insecta; order Lepidoptera; family Saturniidae; genus Antheraea; species Antheraea assamensis. The sequence goes on along the minus strand of JAQQSE010000089.1, from coordinate 651,629 downwards.
GGTTTATGAACGATAATTTTACGTGATAACGTCATAAGAAAACATTGATGAAAAACGCCACAAGCCGAACTCTTATACCGATCGTGCCTTTCTATCGCTTGTTCCGCACTCTCGTTTGCACGCTCGGCTCAGACGGAACATAACAATAAGTCATGCTTTTTCTTGCGTGCAGCAGGTGTTTACCGATTTATAAGTCGTTATCACGTCAAAAAACAACAAAATTTGTAAATTTAGAATATTGCATTACATTTTCTGTGGATTTTGATTAAAAATAATTAACTTGAAATAAGAACTAGTTTTAATTAGTACCTATATAATTTTACCAAAGTTTTAATATAGAGATAATTATCTATAAACCAATACACTTGCACTATTGTCAAGTAAGTGTCTAAAATGCATTTTACACTAAATTTGGTATTTATTTTTATTACTTAGTTTTATGAATATGTTCGCTTTATGTAACATCTACTAACTCAAAAGCAGAAAAATGGTTCTTTAAAAAGCACACGAAAGCAATTTTTATTTTTATTTTGAAGTGTTCTTTGACTCGAAGTTGAATATTTATATTATTTATTGAATCAGGCCGAGTTAATTTTCATTACTTTCGCATCTCTACTAGGACTCTAATGTCAAAAATATACTAGTGCCGTCATGAAACCTATTGAAATTTAATATTTATTTATCGTGTAAATAGTTGAATAATATGTAAAACTGAATAAGAGAAAATTATATTTAAAATGATAAATTCATTTCGCAACACCGTAAAATGTACAAACCCTGATCTATTTGACGATCTCTAAAACTAAATTTTGAGGTTATGTCACACAATTATTATTTCTCATTATAATTTATATTCTTTTCAGATTTACGGGTCATAAACATCAACAATGTTGTTAAATCTATCACAGAAAGTAAACCGAATTCCATTGTTGATATTGCTAAGTGTAAAAATGAAATAAACTCCAATGTTGGTGTTCTATCTTTCGCACCGAGAAGTATAGGTGTTGAGATCTCAGACAAACCTCTAAACAGTAAAATAAAGCAGGATCCGATACCGTACGTACCAATTGTGAATCCGAGGTTGATACTACCACTTATAGATTCGGAGTGGCGCAAGGACGAGATTGGATTGCCTTCAGTCAGACAAGATGAGATACAGGCTGCGAGACTTATTGTGATTAGAAAGAAAAAGATGAAGAAACATCAGAGAAAGAAGTTATGGAAGAGGATGAGATATCGCTGGGCTAGAGTGAGTTTTAATTTTATACCATACAATACTTTAAAAAGTTTTCAATTACCGTGTCAAAGTATCATAGAAATCTGTTCAGATGTTTCATTTTATGGAAACTACGTCGTTTATCTCAATTACATTTGTATTGTCTATTATTCGTTTGTGTTTTATCGTTACTACTTAACTCCTATGACTCTTACTGGTTTTTGATTAACTATGTTACATTTTTATCATTTATGCTTATCAGCTATGTAAAGATGTCATATTGTGTAGCCTAGTTAATATTTTAAATGTCATTTGTTTGGTAGTAAAATGCTAAAAAAGTTTTGGATATTTATTTAGGGACAAAACAGACACTTTTATTTGCTTTAAATAACTATATATTTTTATAAACCGTAAAAGGGGGTCAATACATAACATTTTCAACTTCTACACTAATTTTCTTACATATTTATATGCAAGCTACTATTGCTATTACTATTGCTTTAATATTATAAGTCTTGTAATTTACGAGTTACCATCATTTCAAATGTGTGAACAGATTGATTGTTTTGTAAATTATGAAAAAGTAAGAGATTTCTATTTACCTAAAAACCGGGATCAAAAGTTACGATATATGTGGTGAATACAAAATACTTTCTTCGGCTGTTACAATTCTACTTGCAACCTTTCATAAGTATGTTTAATATAGTGATATTGTATGTGTATAAGGGAGTTATAAAATATGTCAAAAAAGACAATAGTAATTAAAAAATGTAATTATAAATCAGACCCACAACTCAGTTTACAAAATTGAATGTTTAAACAGTAAAAATAAAGTATTCAGTAAGCCTTAGTTAAATGGACAAAATTATGTGCTTCATTATTCCATCAATTATTTTTTATATTAACAAGTACAACAGAATTTCAATAAATATTACAGACAATCTTTTAAAAACTTTGTACTTGTCTATCAATTTTGTTTTTAAGATTAGGAATAGCCATGGTAAGAATATTTAGGAATAACCTTATACACTAAATATTAATTTTACAATATGGGCCATTTTGGCCATAGATAGATTTGTGTGTTAAGGAATTTTATAATTATACATACAAGAAAAGTGCTGCTATATTTAGTAATGGATAGATGGTAATGTACTAATTTCAAATATGTGAATAACATATTTTTAACATTGATACAAGTTCCTGTACTTGTTATCAGCATGGAAGAATTTTTTTAACTAGTATTATAAATGGAAATGTGAGTTTGTTTATTAGTTACTCTTTCATACCTTAACTGCTCAATTAATCAATATAAAATTTTGTATACACTTACCAGGAGTACACAAAAGAACGTAGGGCATGTTTCACCCAGTAAAAAGGTATTATTCTCATGCTACTCCCATACCTGCGTGTATTGGCACAAAGTTTTGTCTATGGTCAGACTAAATGCAGAAGTGGGAAGATATTATCGTTATGTGTTACGAACTATTGGATTGCATGACGAGACACGCAGCAGGATAACTGGGGCCATGGTTTCTACACACATCAAAGGAACTTGGAGACGCTATTTTCGAGCTACTATTGAAATGACAATGGTGTGCAAACGTTATTCTACGCCTCTATCGGAATAATTTTGAGGTTACTTTTTAGCGGCACAAGTAACCGAAGCTTCGTCGCGCAAGTCTGGGACTAGCATCAGGGGATAGGTCAAATCTACACTAACACTAGTAAAACTAAGGAATAAATATGGTTCTTGTATTTTTATTTTTTAAATGCAGATTAAAATATTTTATTTTTAACCAATTAAGAGCTGGTAGAGCTACGCTGAAACTATTACTGGTTTTAGTATGAATGGGTCGGCTCGCCCGGGGTAGTACCACCCTCTCACAGAAAACCGACGTCAAGTAACAGTGCTTGCACTGTTGCGTTTCGTTCGGTCAGTGAGAGCGCCGGAGGCCCACATATTTAAAAGGCCGGCAACGCACTTGCGACTCCCCTGGTGTTGCTAGTGTCTATGGATGGCGGTGATCACTTATCATCAAGTGACCCAACTGTTCGTTTGCTCCTATAATAAAAAAAATAGACATTGTTTTAAAAATAATTGAGTAAATAACTATAAACCATTATTACAGATAAAGCAACGACGTCGCCAAGTCAAAGAGAAAATCTTCCAAAAGGAGCTTTTAGCTCTCATAAAGCAAGCTAATGAATTCTCTGCAGAGGCCTACGTCAATGACAAGTTACAGCGGGCAAACCACACACCTCTGCCAACTCGCTGGAGACACAAGCGTCTCCCCGAGTTCATCATCAGACAACTTCTGGGCATAGATAAAAAGATTAACTATAGCCACTCAGATAAATATAAAGCTTAAATGTTTCAGTTGTACAGTTTAATAATACCACTTCTTGTGGCATTCAAGTCAATATACATTATTGTAACAAATGGAAGATAGATTTCTAGTATTTAAATAAAATAAAAATAGATACATGTGAAGTTTCTTCTTTGTTTTACAGTTATTACCATATTTCTTGTGTACCGTCAACAGTATAGGCTAAACACCAATGTAATCAATTTAGGTAGTAATAACAGGTGACATTAAATTTTGTGTACACCTTGTCAAAGACACATATAAGGATAGGATACCTTTCACCCTGAGAAAAAGTTGTGGTGCCTAGAGATGGGTCAAATGTAGGTTAATGCGGGCAACAGCCAACACACAACATACAGCGAGTGGTAGGATAATACTAATGCTCGAAATTCGATTGGATCGCGACTTTTTTTAAATATTTTATTTGATGTTTGACCACAATCTCGCCTGTTGTTAAATGATGACGTGGTCTAAAATGGAAGACACGCTAAACCTAGAGGGAACTGGCTGTCAAGTGCACTACTACACTGGTGGCAACTGCCGGAGAACACAATCGATGCTTGGCGACAGATTTTCAAGTTGAGGGTGTTAGCTAACCGTGTGGGCTTACAAAAACACCCTACCCCTATAAACCATGTGAGTACCATATACTCGGTGTAATATTCGTTATGCTTAGAGACTTAGAGATTTACGATCAATCGAGAGGCTTGCAGACCGATATGATACGGACGGTAGAAAGTTGATCGCCGATTTTTCGACGGTCGCCCTTTTTTTTAATAATATCGTGCGAACATTAAAATACTGTGCTACTATAAAAAAACGCTACTGTTATTTTACGATAGCTGTTATAAACTGTTGTAAGTTATTCTGCTGTTTGATAAATGGTTGTTTTGTATCGTGTTGCAATTTATAACAATAACATGATAATGATATGAATTGTTCATATTGTGAGTAACAATGGAGTGTTCACCCCGCGGCACACCTACTGCTTGTTGAAAAATGTTTTCTTGAACGCGCCTCTTGGTACAAGCGTGTTATAAATCGACGTGCCGCCTGGATCGGTGACTAATGACTATGCAATTACCTCAATAACACCAAATAGCAATAACACCAGAAGCGCTAACGATGCTGAACGTATTAGGAAGCCAAGCGCTGTCCGGATCAACCTCAATAGACATCGAACCAGTCATCATTCTAGCATCGAACGATGCTCACTTGTTACCTATAGTTTTATGACTACTGGTTCTAATGTCGAACAGTAGCCACTTGTCTAGGTATTATTATATTGTATATTCAGTTATTATTAAATTCTATATTAAAACTGTTGCATTTTTTTGCACTCTTCGACTGTAGCCTTCGTAATTAGCGGCCGACTATTCCCTGATAATCATTGTAACGATTATAATAAACAACAAAATAATTGTTTCTTGAATAGTTTTTCACCCACAATGAGAGGTTAGGATTCCGCATTCTGTTATTATCTGTTCGAAACATTCATTTGAATGGAATTTTCGTTGTTGGGTGCTTATTTTTGTAGACAATGTTTTAGTATAAAACATCACGATATGATGAATATCTTCAGATATATTTAATAAAACTCTTCAATAACTAACAGTAAATTATTCGCGATTGCAGTAATCATATGTCTATGTATAGTTTTTACCAATCTATAGGTAACATAATGTAACGTTTGTATGGTTTTAGGGAGTAAACAAATATATATAGTACATACTTTTTCGGCATTTATGTTAAAATTCAAACACATGTGGTCGTATTAAACTATTGCTCCGCACGCGTTTTTTAAATTAGAAATGTAAAATTTTGAGAAAATGTAGAATTACAGAAATGCTCTTTCGAAACATTTCTAAGTACGAGACACTTACTATAGCATGTAGTGTACATTAATATGTAGATACTAAAAGGTGTGCCGACTGGGATTTACTCTCAACAACGTATTTGAAAATATAACCACCACATGGCCATATGAAACGTTCAGTGTTCACTTACACTATATATAAGAAATTAATTAAAATTTAAATCTATGCATTATCTAACAACCTGCCCAATAATAAAGTTTATAATTTAATATCTTATTAGAAAGACATCTTCCTTACTATTCATTACAGTGCTGAATTGTAAACATAAATATTTGTAGGTGGTAGAGCTACGCTGAAGATATTACTGGTTTCAGTATGAATGGGTCGGCTCGCCCGACGCGCGGGGTAGTACCACCCTCTCACAGAAAACCGACGTGAAGTAACAGTGCTTGCAGTTCGGTCAGTGAAAGCGCCGGAGGCCTACATATATTAAAAGGCCGGCAACGCACTTGCGACTCCCCTGGTGTTGCTAGTGTCTATGGACGGCGGTGATCACTTACCATCAGGTGAACCACCTGTTCGTTTGCCCCCTATAATATAAAAAAAATAAGTTGGTAATTACTATTCTAACTCAAAATAGGGAAAGAGTTGAAGTCTTAAATCAGTATTTAATAATTCACAATTAAAATAGTGCTCATCGAACCCAATAGAATATTCTTATACGTTATTATGGTTACTGAGTTATAAAGAAGCGACTGCGGTAAATAAAACAATGGCTTTGACAAAAAGGACAATATAATTTAAATCGCATACAATCAAAATCGATTCAGCCGTTTCTCAAATTACCCGAAACATAAAGATAGACCGACAAAAATTTTAAAAATTGAATTTTTGTTATACACTTTTTCTGTTGCTTAAATTTAGCAATTACATATAATTTTTTTTTTTAACTAAGATAAAGTATTATGGAAAATGAAGTGAATAAAATATCATTTTACACCTTTGAGTCGCGTTTTTGAAGGCGATTCAATTTCCTTTTATTATTTTTTTTTCCAATTTACCCACATTTAAAATGAAATCGGACATATTAAATACTAAAAAATGTATTGTCCTTACATACTTAAGATCATGACTTATATTCCATAAATTAATTTAAAATGTTTTAAGCAACATTTTTATTCATCAAAAAATAATATAATTAAACTTAACATAATTGTATAAATTAATAATACTACTTTATTAAAATTGACTAATAACGGTTTCAAGAGTCTAAATTTAATTATTAAAATAACATTAGACGAAAAAAATGAAGATCCACTGTTAGCGTTTTATTTACAGGAAATACGTATATTTTAGAGCTTTAAATGTATTTTTCGTTAGTTCGTATTGTTTACACGTTACATTTTTATAACGTTTATTGGAAAATTTTCTGGAAAATTATGTTTAATTCATTTTATATTAGGTCCTGGCTTCACATTGGCTCAATGTACTAAAGTGACGTTAAACTTTTTAAATAATTTAGATCCATTTTTTCAGTCTAGAAGCTAGCTTAGAAGTTTTTCACAAATAACATAAATGTTTTGAAATAAAAATTTTGTATTTTAGTTTCTTATGGGAGTGCTTTGAAATTTTGATCCGCAACCTTTTTGTGTAGCGAAAAGGAGTGCTGGTAAGGGATAAACACTGAGTCGAGTAGAGTGTTGAAAACACTAATTCTCTGATCATTGACGTTAAGTAACGTCGGGCACGGTCAGTACTTGGATGGCTTAGCGCCTGGGAACACCGGTAGGCATGTTGGCGTTTTGTTTTTTTTTTTTTTATAAAGAAGTTTTCATTTCTTTGTAGTGGCCATAAGTAGCTAGTGAACAATATATTTAACTGTTTATGTGAAATTAAAAAAGTTTACATCACGTGCCGCTATCAATCGCAGCCTACCATCACTTAGATTTAGGTCACTGGGCCTCCGTTGTAAACATTTTTTGCGATATTATAGACATCTTAATTACGACTCCGAGGTTTCGTTGACTTAGATTAATGACTGGAGCATTTTTGATAAACCTGTGGTTTTATTTCTCGATTAGTAAAAATAAAGAAAAACAGCTCAATCGTCCATTATAGTTTATGGTGCGACGTCAAACTGAAGCTAAACGAATTTAATTTTTTTGTTTGATTTTTTTGCAAATGTTTTTCAATCGTTATTTTAAATAATTTGACAGACCTACGGAATTTTTGTTCGAAATGATTACGATATATTTCGTGAAAGAGAAACGATAAAATGTAACCGTAATAAAATATCATAGTTCGTAAGAGGGGATGTATAGCCTTAGAAAAGATCAGCGCAACCTCATCTCGCCTTTCAGACGTTAATATTAACTATTTTGTAGTTTTCCTTTCATGTGTAACCCGGCCGTTATCCGATTTACCCCGCGGTCGAACCGTTGAAAAGCTGTAAATAAAGTCTTTTTGTAGAAAAACTTGATACATTTTATGGGAAAATTTGTATGAGATTTAGGCGCTTAAAAATTCTTTGATACCTATTCTTACCCAATAATGTTCTATTTAATCAAAACCTATAGAAACTTGTATATATAATAACTTTACTAGCTGTGCACGTGACTACGCGCGCATTTGTTACTTGTTATTTCTTACTCCGTGTTGAAATATCTACTTATATCATTTTTTTATGACGATAGGCTGTATGATATAACAATCGATTAGCTACCGTGCCACTGGGTGACGAGTTTATGATAAACTAGCTTTTGCTCGCGTCTTACGTCGTGTATGCAAAATTTAATAATTATCGTTTGAGTAGTTAAGGCGTGGATGCGTAACAAATAAACAAACTAATTTTCACATATTAGTAAGGATCAAATAATGCAAAAAAGATTGTAAAATGATTCGTAAATACGCGACCTGTCGTATTTTTTGCCAGTACTTTTCGATGACAGCGTATATCCCGACGCGATAATAGCTTTGACGTTCCAAAATGCTATCTCAGGGTCCGGAATTAAATATAGGTTATTTTATTTAATTTTTTAAAGACACCATGATTTTCGTACCCTCACGAAAACCTTAATTCCTACTAATTATAATTTAATTCATTGTATTATGATTGTAAAATACAATTAAGATCAATTTGTTAAATATTTTTGCTTTGCTTTGATTAAATTTGTAGACATTTTCTAAATCATTCCACAATATTCAACCTTTGATATTTAATAAAAAAACAATTAGAACGGTTAGAACGATTAGTTGCGTCGTGGGCGGATTCCGAGGTCCAATTTTGTGAGCAGATGGTATGTTTTTTATTTTACTACTTTACCCCTAACATGACCTTTTTAAATATAATGTTTATATATCCCTTTTTATAGACCTTTTTAAATACTATCTTATTTTATTTGTTCTACCGAGTGCCTTTTTACTCCCTATGTATATATTTATTCTGTTTTTACTAAGTCTCATTGTAGTATGATTTTTGCTCTTTATACTTATTTTTATTTGTTTCTTTATAGAGTCTTACATCTATCTACTCTTGTTCTGCTTTTATACAATTTTATTTGTGTTAAAGGTTATGTTATATTTTTCTATTTATTATTTCTATTATCTACTATTTGTTATGTCTAGTTGCCATTTTATTTAATATATTTCATATAAAATATTTCACTATCTTTATTTAATACATTCTCTTTTCATGTCTTAACTTTTTTTGTCTATATTGCCTGTTTTAGTACTTGTGGTGTCTTTGAGTGTGTTTTTTTCGTGTTATGTTGTGTTGTGTCGTCCATTTTACTTGTTTTTGTGGTTTTTATCCTCCTATTATTGTTATCTTAATTATTTCTTTTACCCGCTACCTCTACTACGCCTTCCATGTATGTTACCAGTGCCGGACATATTTCCTCGTCTCGCATCTCTTTTGCGAGATTGTCCTTGGTCACTTTCTCTCCAGTCCGGATTTCGGAGTCGCTTCTGGACGAGATGCATCTGGGACAGTGTATAAGTAGGAGGAAAACTGTCTCGGCGGTGTCCGGATCTCAAGCACGCGCGGGTCTATCTTTAATTTTAAATCTATCCAGGTACGCTGCGAATTCCATGTGACCCGTGAGTATTTGCACGAGCTGGTGTGGTTAGGTTATATTAATATTATAAAGCTGGCTGTCTATGATGAGTTTCTCACAAGATTCACACTGCCTTCGCGCACTGTCACTTCATGATCGAATATTATGGTAACGTCCTTTGGTAAAATAAATACTTTTGCGTCAAAAGAATTTGTATAAATTTATTATCATACAATTACAATAGTCACACTTACACTTTAGTTGCAGTTTGCTTGAAAATCTCTTCCTGCTGTTTCTTTTCGTATTCGTTCCGACGCGATGTCCCGAAACAAACTCCCACCAGACTTTTCTTTTATTCGGACTGACTACACTGTTGCCTTGACAAGCCTCTACAGTTTCACCGGAATGCTAAGAGGAGCACTTAAGGCACTTACTCGATTCTATATAGATAAATCAGCACAAGGGTCTACGGTGCGCCTCGGCTTGGACTGTTGGTCCCACCAGACGCATCGCGGCGCTTTTATATATCCTTCAATAAAGGAAGGTGGAGAAGTTTGGAAGGCTGACGTTGTTATTCCAATGGTTCGATGACATTCAAGATTGGTTATTTTTAGAACTCTTTAATTTTCATTGACACGGCCGATGAGCATTCTTTGTTTATTTGTAATGAGTTTACATACAGGGTGTAACGGTATATTATGTGATCTACATTTTGTATTGGAATTGCTGTGATATTATTTTGAATTTAATACTATTAATAATACTATAGTATACACTAACATATACCTATAGCAAATGAACAATAATTTATAATGTAAACGAACAAGAATAATACATACAGACTATTAACCACAAAAATAAATAAAAAATCTCAAAAAAATTGTAATATAAAAAACGACTTTTTCAATCAACAAATTTATATTGTCATTCATCACCATATATAATATAAAATCACACACGTACACATTTATATTTATGTATGATTTTTTTTCTTCACCGATTTAAAACACGTGTTCCACGTGGATTCATATATATTTGAATAACTACCTTGAATATAGTTATCAGTTCTCACGAAAAATTGACAGATAACTACTAACCAACTTCATGGTGTTGCTATTAGGTGTCGGGTGCGATCGTTTCGTGAAAATTCACTCTCATAATTTTTTTAAAGCCCGCCAAATGAAGTATAATTTAAAAAAAACAGGGGCGTAGCTATCGCTTTTACAGCTGTGACATTAATACGGGGTCATTGATCCATGGATGTAAGTCAAAATTCGTTAGAATTTACCTAAAACCAGAATTTGTTATTAAGAGACTCGTAATGAATTAATAAGGAAATAAGACAATAATATCAGTGCTTCTAGGTCTTATTAACTCCTAGGTAACACATTATGGTAAGTACTACATAATTCAGGAGTAACAAACTCCACTTCCCTCAAGACAATATGATACGAGACCCCTTTAAGATTAGCAACGCTACACCAAATTTACAATAAATAAATAATATATATATATTTTTTAATTTAAATTTATAATACATAATTACAAAGACCAATGGATATTCCGACTTTATAAATTTTTCGTGGTAAATCTAGGTGCCTTGAATTTAGAATTAGGTTGACTCTTTCATGCGAAAACTTAGACGGAACGCCTATCATATTGTTCGGCGATAGGCATTGCTAGCGTTCGCTAGCGACTTCGTCGGAGTTTGTATCTGTGGAAATTATGAACGATTGTACATTAAGTTCGTATAAATCTAACGATTTTTGTAGCGCACACTAAGATAGCTCTCAGATAGAAGGATTCTTTCTAATTTACAATAGTGACGTGCATTTATTAACAATACTTTCTTATATTGCAATTTACTTACAACAGTATTAGTTCATATTTTTCGAAATTCGAAATTATATATTTATAACCTGCATATGATTATATATATGTAGGATCGCTGGCCAAATTAAATTCTACCTCCGGCAAACTCGCGTCAACTCTTAATGTAAACCAAAGCAGAATTTCATTATATTTTTGTCGAAAATAAATCAACATTTCCACTATCGTAATGTGTCTAAACGTCTATCATAGCGCACCGCTATAACAATAACACTAGTGACCCGCCTCAATGTCTTCCGGGTGCAATGTACTCATTAATGTAACGTCACAAGTGTATAAGCGATAACAAAATATGTGTTATTCGATCCATTTTTAGTGCTTTGACAGTTGTAGTTTATCAAAGACACAAAATTTTTTTTTTATTTGTTATAAATATTCAATTAAAGTGTGTAATTGGATAAAATTTAATACCTGATTAGGCAAGCAGCTTCGTGAATAAACAATTATTTTTTAATTATATGTACAACATAAAAAATACTACTATGGGTTATCCTTATACATATAAAATCGACGATTTTTTTCTTAAGGCTTAGCCAGCGTCAGCAATGTAAGTGCCCCAGAATTTCTTGTACTGTCTGTTATATTAAAACTTTCTCTATTTTTGTTGTCCTTCTGGACGATATTCTCCAGACGATAGTGAAAAACGTATCAAAATTTGATGTGTAATTTAGAATTTTATAGGTGGTAGAGCTACGCTGAGGCAATTACTGGTTTCAGCATGAATGGGTCGGCTCGCCCGGGGTAGTACCACCCTCTCACAGAAAACCGACGTGAAGTAACAGTGGTTGCACTGTTGCGTTTCGTTCGGTCAGTGAGAGCACCGGAGGCCCAGATCCCCCCCCCCCTCCTCTCAAACTTATGATGGCGGCTTTAAAAGTAAATATACCCCAGGGGGGTACCGGCACGTCCCGTGAAAGAGAATCCCCCCCTGAGCGTTCTCGCTCAGGCTGCCCCTCGTTCTCTGGGGAGGGCAATAAACCGCTTGTCAAGGCTAAGGGAAAAAACAAACGTAAGTCTACGGCACCCCCTCCCACGCTTCGCGTGGACTTTTGCAATATTAGTGGAATCCACTCAAATATCAACTCCGTCCACCACCACCTTGAGACGGAAAGGCCGGCCTTGCTTTTTCTAACTGAGACGCAAATATCCTCCCCTGCAGACGTCGCCTATCTAACGTATCCCGGTTACAAAATTGAGCATGCTTTCGTGCCTCGGGCTGGGGTCTGCGCGTTTGTCAGGGAGGATATATGCTTCCGTCGCCTTGCCAATCTTGAAGGTAAAGAACTCTCACTACTCGTACTCCGTGGGGACTGCGTTGACCATCCTCGCGTCTATGCATGTCTATACCGGTCACATAGCGGTAATGCCGAGACGGAACGCCTCATGGAGCACATCCAAATGGCGACTGACATGGCTCTTCAACAGGTCCCATCCGCTGAGATCGTAGTTCTTGGCGATTTTAACGCCCATCATGCCGAATGGTTAGGCTCACGCACCACCGATCAAGCGGGGAGATCTGTTTTCGACTTTGCTCTGGCGTATTCCCTAACACAACTGGTTACCTTGCCTACGCGAATACCAGATGTGGAGGAACATACGCCTTCCCTGTTGGACCTTCTGCTGACCTCTCATCCCGACAGTTAATTGGTAACCGTTGATGCCCCTTTAGGCTCTTCGGACCACTGCTTGATCCGGAGTAGTGTGTCTCTCTCGCGCCCGTTGCGCCCACAGTTAGCGGGCAGCCGCCGAGTATGGCACTATAGGTCGGCTGATTGGGATAGTATGCGATCTTTCTTCGCATCCTTCCCCTGGGGGCAAATTTGCTTTTCACTGGATGATCCTGACGCTGTCGCCAATGCCGTAACCGACGTCATACTACAGGGGATGGACTTATTTATCCCTAATTCTGTGGTGCCCGTCGGAGGCAAAACTCAACCTTGGTTTGGTCACTCCTGCAGAATGGCCAAACGCCGGAAGCAAAAATGCTACCAAGCCTGGGTTGACGCGTTGGCGTCTAAGGATGTAAACACCAGTGCTCTTAAAAAGGAGTATAACATTGCCTCTAGGTTTTACAAAAGAGCAATAGCCTCAGCAAAGTCCACCTTCATTGGTAGAATTGGTGAGAGACTGGTTCGTCTTCCTTCTGGAACTCGGGCATTCTGGTCTCTCGCCAAAGCTGCCTTAGGAAACTTCAGTCGGCCATCGTTCCCACCACTGCGGAAAGAAGACGACTCGTTGGCCTACGACGCTGAAGATAAAGCCGAACTTCTGGGCTGCCTTTTTGCGTCGAACTCGACTCTAGATGACAAGGGGAAATCACCGCCGATCACAGCGCGTTGCAAAAGCTGTATGCCTAATGTGCAGTTTTTGCAAAAACTTATACGCAAAAAGCTCTTCTCCTTAGACATCAACAAGTCGAGTGGACCCGACGGGATTTCCGCAATCGTGCTAAGGACATGTGCTCCAGAACTGACCCCAGTTCTTGCTCGTCTCTTTCGGCACTCCTATTCCACAGGCGTTGTGCCAGTATCTTGGAAGTCTGCTTATGTGCACCCGATCCCCAAAAAAGATGACCGCTCAGAGCCGTCGAACTATCGACCAATAGCCATCACTTCATTGCTTTCCAAAATAATGGAGTCCATTATTAACTGCCAGCTCTTGAAGTACCTAGAGGAGAACCAGCTTATTAGCGACCGCCAATATGGCTTTCGCCAATGTCGCTCAGCTGGTGACCTTCTAGCCTTCCTGACACATCGATGGGCGGAGGCAGTCGAAAGCAAGGGGGAGGCCATGGCCGTAAGTTTAGACGTAGCGAAGGCTTTTGATCGGGTTTGGCACAAGGCACTTCTTTCGAAGCTTACTTCCTTTGGACTTCCCGGAAACTTACGCAATTGGTTGTCCAGCTTCCTCACAGGCCGTAGCATAAAAGTCTTAGTCGACGGTGCATGCTCTGATTTGAAGCCCGTGAATGCTGGCGTCCCACAAGGCTGTGTACTATCCCCTACTCTCTTTCTTCTGCATATCAATGATATGTTGCAAGTAAGCAACATTCATTGCTATGCGGACGATAGTACTGGGGATGCTCTATACACTGGTCGTGCTAATATTTCCCGGGAACGCGTCGTCGAGTGCCGGAACCAGCTTGTGTCTGAAGTGGAGACCTCACTCGAGCTCGTTTCGCATTGGGGTAGACTGAACATGGTCCTTTTTAATCCCACTAAGACACAAGCTTGCGCCTTTACCGCAAAAAAGACAAAATTTGACGCAATGCCTAGCTTTCAGGGAGTCCCCTTAGTCGCCAAGCCCAGTATTGGTATCCTCGGCGTTGATATATCGAATGACGTTCAGTTCGGTGGCCATTTGGTAAGCAAAGCAAAACTAGCCTCCAAAAAACTAGGTGTCCTTAATAGGGCAAGACAGTATTTCACACCAGAACATCGTTTGTTACTTTATAAGGCGCAAGTTCGCCCACACATGGAATACTGTTCTCACCTTTGGGCTGGAGCGCCTCAATATCAGCTGCTTCCCTTTGACCGCATCCAGCGTAGAGCGGTTCGACTCGTCGGCGACGAAGTTATATCCGATCGGCTCGATTCATTGGCATTGCGTCGGGACATCGCGTCTCTTTGCGTCCTTTATCGTATCTACCATGGTGAGTGTTCCGAGGAGTTGTTTGGACTGATACCCGCCGCTACATTCCACTATCGTACAACCCGCCTGAAACTGAAATTTCATTCACACCACCTTGATGAGTGGAGGTCTTCAACGGTGAGGTTCTCAAGATCACTTCTGCCTCGAACTTCGACCTTGTGGAATCGACTTCCAGCGGCTGTGTTTCCAAACCATTACGAGTTACAAACCTTCAAGAAACGAGCGTACACTTATTTAAAAGGCCGGCAACGCACTTGCGACTCCCCTGATGTTGCTAGTGTCTATGGACGGCGGTGATCACTTACCATCATGTGATCCACCTGTTCGTTTGCCCCCTATAACATAAAAAAAAAAAAAAGAATAACTAAGAGAACAAACAGACCGATACGATATTTTAATAATATAACTTTGTTTAATAATATCTCTTGATTGAAATTAGAAAGATATTAAATGTAGTAATCAGAGTAAATAAATAATTAAAATTAGGAAACATTACTATCGGGAGAAATATATCACATCGTATAAAATACCATTTGAAATAAACAATAGTCTGTCAGTATAATCCGACTATACGTAAACGCTCGCTGCATCTTCCTGGGATCTCTTAAAAGACCCACATCCATACGTGTCCGGGTGAATCCTCTAACTGATGTACTCAGTCCTGTGGGCTTTTGCGGGCGCTTGCGATGCGCTGTTATTATCTGTGTGGGTTTAAGGAACGACATTAAAACGATATTATAGTACGAAAAGTACTGAGTACTTCCGACCTTTTGATATTATTTGTTCCAGGCAAAAATGATCATTTTGGCGGCCTTAGCCATTTATATAGCATGAAATATCTTCATTACTGTATGTAGAAATGTTACATAATGTCAGCCTCTGTATGTACCACTGCTGGGCAAAACTTTCTGCTTAGAGGAATTAACTAACATAATCATCGTTTCGGCTCACATATTTGTAGTGAATGAAGAGAAATCAATAGTCACATATTTTCTCTATATATGAGGGATGATGACAGACGCGCGCGGCATATCGTAAAAATTAAGCCAAATCATACATCACAACATGACAAACATGTTGTGCCGACCCTACTTAGGTAGGATAAGAGTAAGAAGAATCTTCTAAGAGTATTTAACAATCCTATCTCATGAGTATCGACTTCATATATATAAACAGTGTAATTATGTGTAAATAATTTCCTCATATAAATTAAGGAATTTATAACAAGGAAAATAAACTCGAAACTTTCGGAAATTACAATTCGGTTCATTTGTAGAAGTTTTATCGGAGCAGTAAGAATTTTTATTCAGACTCCGACGAATGCGTTTAAGCGAAAACGAAAAAAGCCTACTTGTAATCTTCCAAGTGTTACCCAAGATTAGGGTTGCCAGCTTTGTAGAAGGAAATTCAGAAAACTAAATTTTAAGAGAATATAATCGAGGCGGAATCATTTCAAACGACAATGCCATAGTGTAGTGTAAACACGTTATTCAATCTTGGTTCGTATAGTAGACATTAATTAACGTCATAAGACTTCCCAGCGAAAACATCCTAGTTATACCTAGAATAGCTGACAATCCGATCGGGTTTATCTTTGTTCGTACATGTTTATTATTTGAAATATATTATAGAAGTTATTGTTCGTAGTCGTTTCTTATTATTTTTATCGAATGAAGAGTCCATTTCCAAACAAATTATTATCCACACTATAATAACTTTTCGTAGTAAAACCGGCTTGACATGTTGATTCAACTTACTTTCTAGAAAATAGAAATTGTGCTTAATGATACTTTAACTTAAAAAAACAAAATTCCAAGAGTCACGAGAAATTCTAAATTCGACGAAAAAAATCTAGGAGATTCTCGGGAATTAAAGAGGAGTTGTAACATTCGTCGAAACTGTTCCATTCAGTTTCCTTTTTATAATAATCGTCCTTAAGTTAAACATCTTTTCGCTTTCCCGTTTATTGATGGTGGATTATCGTTTAAAATAAAAATTGTATTTATTCGCGCAGCCGACTGGATTTCCACCGCTGCTATATACGGAATAATGTACAAGATAAAATTGTAATACAAGTCTAGTTGCCAGTTGTGAATTGTTGATACATTAAAATTTGAAAATGAGAATCTGTACCTTTCTCACATTTATTATATTCTTAATTATTTATATATACATGTATGTTGGTATATATACAAACTTTACTGTGATGTGTTGTGAATATTGTCTAATGCGTCGCTTTTATTTTATTTTATTAGTTATATATTCTATTACAAAAACTATACACTATAATTAACACAAATCCTACCTGTAGACAAAGAAACGGCATCTACAGTTTATATTTCATTATTAGAATCCTTTTGATTATAATTTCTAATAACTTTTCTTAATTCAGTTTGAAATTATATAATACTAAAACTTTTCTTCTAACTATCAATAATCTTCTAAAGAGTTTGTAGCGTACACTATTAAATCCTAGAAAACCTACAACATGGAGTGTGACGAAACTCCAGATGTAATTAAAGATATATTTTCTTTATATAATATATTTAAATGCTCTTAAATGGTCAATCAGCATGAAATTTGGCACAATCAGTTATTTGTTAGCTGCAGTAAGTTAATTTTTGTAGCGTTCAATCGAACGTCATTAAAATTGGTAAGCGTAGACATTCAAACACAGAGTGTCATTCTGTTAGAATTCAACTATTTATTGCAACAAAAAAATTAAAACCTAGCGTGAAGTCAGGAGCCCAACTATATAATAATATAGTCTATAAAAAATCCGATACATAAGAATACCTTTTAATAATACTCGTTCTATATATTTTAATTTCTTAAGTATTATGAGAATTTAAAAACGTTAAAATAACGATGCCATTGACGACCTTTCAATACAAATAACGTAAAATAAAGAATTTAAACCAAAACTTTTAGAAAAAATTGTCATTTATTAAAAGAATAAATATAAAACCGTGAATTATAAATGACATAGGAAAAAGTATCTATTCTTCATAGTTCACGCTTTTTGCATACAATATATTCGTATAACATTTAATACGGTTTTTACTATTTAAAAAAAAATACAGATAAAGATATCTATATATTAACACGTGAAGAAAAAATATTGTACTTCATATTATGATGGTCTTTTATCTTTTGCCCGTGGCTTGACTCGCGTTAATGTAGTTTTGTGTATGAAAGGTACCCCTACGTAAAGGTAAGGTATGTCCTTTTCTGCAACCCTTACAACGACTATACAAAATATAATGGCGATGGGTGGAGTAGTTAACAAACACATTACCATTTATAATATTAGTTAGGATTAGCAACATAAATAGCCATTAGATATGACCCTCGTACCACTTAATCCTAATAGCCAGTATTAGTAAAGCTCACAAACGCTGTACGTTTTTATTTCAATAACAAGATATATTCAAGGCACGTATAAGTAACGTAATAAATCTAAAATGGCCGCCGTACTTCCGGGTCCGTTAATGTCACTGCCGGAAGTTGGTCGTGAAGATTTCAGGGAGCGTATGCAGCGGTGGTTTCTGTATACGTTTTTTCTAACAAAAATCTATATAATGCCATGATATTATGTGTTACTTAAATTTTACGTGTATGTACAAAAATGTATGTTAATGTATCTGTGATCGATAAACACTTACCTTGATTAACCGATCGTTATGAAATTGTCGACTTTACTAAGTGTTCTATTCAAGTGTTTATGCCAGCCATTTTAATATGACTTGTGTCTAAGTGGCGCTCTATGCTGTGCTTGATTGTTGTATTTGTAACTAGCTATATCCGCGACTACGTGTGGATGGAATTTAAACTATAAATATAATTATTAATAAAATCACATATAAAGACGTATATTAAAACTTCAAATCGACGATTTAACTGACCTCACCCTTTGCTAACACTGCATTATCCAATCGTTCCTTACTCTACGAATGTTTAATTCTGATTATCGGGACACTTTGTGGTACTTAAAACAACAGTCAGCCGGACCTCAGATACTTGTTTATTTTTATTTAATCGACATGCAGCTCGAAGAACTTAGCCTAATAAATAAGTCGTTTGTTGTCAGATTTTAAAGGCAAGTAAATAGTTATAATAATCTCATTCGATAGCGAGTCTCATGTAATTGTTTTACCGTCGTCTAATCTCACTTTAAAAATACTTATAAATTTACCACTAGACAACAATGTAAAGCCGCAGCCCGCATGTTATCATATAATCGCAAAACCAAACAAAAACCTTTTAAGATTACGTAATATTTTATTTTTATTTGTTCTACGAATTCCAAAAGCATTTTTCATAAATTATATAGCTTATCAATACATATTATAAAACAAAGTCGTCCGCCGCGCCTGTCTGTCTGTATGTTCGCGATAAACTCAAACTACTGAATGGATGGCAGTGCTGTCTTCGCGAATATATAGAGTAATACATGAGAAAGGTTTAGGTACATCATTTGTCAAGGTTTTGTGTAAATTAGTTAAAATATAACGATAAATGTTGGAAGTGTTGTAAAAAGTCAAGCCGCTTGGGAGTTGTCGTCGAAAACGCTGCCTAATTCTTTTGACACATAACAAACAATGCATAGTGAGATATTCCTCATTTATATATCTACAAAAAAGTCTGTGTTGGCATATACCTATGTTTAACGATAGCTTACTATATCCATCTATCTTCCAAAAACATGGTCACATACAATGAGGTAATTGGAAGGCTATTTAGACGGATAAAGTATTAATCCTTGTCAAATTGAATACATTAGTTACCTTATGGATTTCATGCATTTAAGTATTAATTTCTTATTATCGGGGCAAATTTACTTCCCGTGTACAACGTTTCATAATGAAATTTGAAAAAAAGAACCGGTGACATGTACAAACAGAATTAAAAATAAATTAATATATAAAACTAAGATTGGTATAAAGAGGAGTTTCTTATCGGGCTTTCTCTGAGACATGAATGAATGTTTTTATATAGTAATAAATTAACCTTTGAATTAGTTCTCGGTCATTAACTGTATAACGTTTGTTTGATATGTCTAGGAGAATGTTTTATCAAGAACTAGTAGTTCCTAAAGCGAGGATGTAGGGGAAATCGAGGGTTTAAAATTAATTCCTAAAAAAAACAGATTATTCGGAACTGGAAAAATATGTCGGTTATTTATAATATATTCAATATTCTAGTAGATTCACAGTTTCGTTAAAAAATCACCATTTAATGAATAATTTGCTAAATATCAAATAGTCATCACGGTGTACTGTGATAGTAAGAGTGTTGTGATTTTGAAAAAATAATAATCACTTTATAGTATAATAATTATTTTACTGTAATTTAAAACGGAATAAAGGTTAAAGTTGTTTTGTTATTTTTCTAATATTACAGTTTAACTGTGACATGTTATTTTTGACTAACAAGATTCATTTTGATTTAAGTTTCATAGTATACGTATTTCCTGTATAGGTAAGGTAATTCTTCTGTCTTGTTGCTTTAGTGTTTAGGATCGTTATGGTTATGAATATGTATCTAATTCGCACGATTTATCCTATTTACTTATTTGCATCGTGGGTGGCCTAATGTCAATTATATCCAACGGTATTATTGACAGCAAAATACCGCATCTTGGATACTTTTCATCTTGTATATTTACCCTGCCATTTCTTCAATAAATATACCTATGCCTTTTCAGCTATAAACTCGAAGATTATATTAAATACACGGAGAAGCTTAAAATTCTATTATGGTAAACTAAAAAGTGCTTTTTACTGATATTAACCTCTTTGATAATGGAATCATTAGATCATCTATCTGTTGTCGAATATCGCCAAAACAACATTACAAAAGTGTCGATTTTAACACTTTCTCTGGTTTTGTTACATCAGATTTCAGTACTATATAATTAATATTGAGAAAATTAAAGGCTACACTACTGATACCATTGCTGCTTGGCTTTTGTTTATTTGAATCTTACCCAGGTCTACCATTGTAATTAGACCGTAACGGCTCTATAGCAATTTCTTTTTGATACAGCTACTTTCACAAGTTTCTAATTCACCAAGATACATTAAGCTTGACACATCTTTGTTTCGAGAATTACCTGAACTCTATCCACCACACTCACCTTAGTTTTCGAATACTTGATTTTAAGATCGAGTTTAGCGCTCTCCACTTCTTCTTTCTTTAGTAAAGCTGCCATTTCAACTTCCATTGGTACTATTACCGTTATACCTTCCGCATACGTCAAATAATTGATTTTCGACCAACCTCTGTAACTTTAGCTTCTTAACTTTTCAATGTCCTTCGGATTATATTATGGTCATCATATATATATATTGAACAGTTTATGTGACACAATACTGGTTTGAAATATACTACGTTCTGTGTGAAAGGGTCTTGGTATTTTATCTTCTATTTTACAAGGTAAAGCAAGTTAAATATGTTTAAGACGTAAATGTTGTATATTATATCAGATGGTATGGAGTGTGACTTAATCGCAATCATCATGCAGCATTTTTTTTTTTTAATAACGTGGGGAAATCTCTCACGGACACATACCCATCCTCCCGGGAGAGAGAATAGGTTATGTCCGATTCGCACGGACTAAAACCCCACGGTGTACTGGCCACCGCTTTAAGTTGGGGCTGCATGGATCAAGCGTAACATGTAACAAGGGTAAGTGTGTAATATTCCTGGATCAGTAAATGTACAGTCAGGAAACAAACGAATGGGAGAGGTCCACACCTGAGTGACCTGCACTCATCACAGCCACTTTTAGTTTTTGCGTTTCAAAACCAGCCAGTATATGTTCATATCCTGAGAAGCTTACAGGCGTCTCGGTGATTGCCATTGTATTTAAATGATATTGTGCTTAGCGTAAGTTACGGTACCGGCAGTCTAATCTATTGCAATAAAAACATCATAATGTATAGTGATTTCCATAAATGAGCAAATATATTTTTTTAATTTGATTTATTTAAACCCATTTGATTGTTTTAGTTAGCCCGAACAAACAGGTCTGAATTCCTCTAGGTTAAGACAATTCGACGACTATGTAAATAAATAGATAAACTTTTCTCCGGAGAATAAGCCCATTAGGAGTAACATAAAACTGATATGAACAACAAATATTTGTTATTTGTGGCATCGGTGTCGGTCGCTTGACACCCTGTACGATGTTTTTGATTATTATTTATTTAACAAGCTTAAGTGCCGTCCTATGGCTGTGGCTGCGCTGGAAGCGTGTTCAGAGGTACTGGGCTGTAAGAGGCGTGCCGTTTTCTCCACCACACCCGATCATGGGCAGCCTTACGTTCTTGCAGAGGGAAAATCCTGTAAGTATCCTATAATATTTTGTGCAACAACCCGTTAATGTTTAATGCGTAGTGCATTATTAATAGCGTTATAAGTAATTTAGCGGTCATTTAGAAATATCATACATACTGTTCGATCCATTTTTAAAAAATAAGCTGCGACAGTTTCGTCACTATTTTTTATTTGGTTCGTGTACATTTTATTTGTAAGATCTAAGCTATTCATTGAAATATTATATTGTACTATTGACCTATCTTTAACGTCCAACGTAATTAAAATACGTGAAAGATAAACATGGATACTTGATGTATAAAAATGGATAGTGCTCAAGTTGTTCGACAGGTGAAATGTCAATTCGATGTCCGCAAATTCGAACCCGGCATGTACAAACAATTTTTTCGAAATTAATGTACATTGACTAATTTAAATTGACAACATCGGTAATATTAGTATCGGTTGACGGTGAAGCAAAACATTGTGAGGAAACCTGAATCTCAAATGTTTTTGTAGCATCATCACCATATGTATGAAAAATATAGAACCGTGAATTTCTCGGAGTTTGAAATCGCTAATATGTCGTTCGCTGTCGTGATGATTTTGCCCATGATTTCTTTCGAGAAGCGGCCTATGGTCCTACAGTCCTACAGATTGAAAAAATAATGAGTGTCGCTGGGAGTTTTTTTTTTAATATAAGAATCGAAAATAAAGTGGTTCGGAAAATTAACAAAAAAATCTAGATTTCGATAACAGTGCCATCTACAGGAATCAACTATAGCTGCTGCGTCCACATTAGTGACTAATAATATCCCTAGGAGATAACTTTAAATTTGAACGAAGTACAAACTCAAATAATTATTTACGCTCAACTTCAAGTCTATAAGAAATCAGATACTTATTTAAAAGTCCTCTTAGGTATTAAATTAAAAAAAAAAAAACGTTTCTTAGTTGAACTTTACGCCATAAAAAGAAACTATTATTCCAATTTCATGTTTCAGCAGTTTCGGCTGTACGTTGCGAGTCAGTCAACCCGACCTCTTCATATCTATAGATTATCACTCTCAATTCTAGAATATTCTAGTTTAATTTAAACTATATAGTATATTTTTATTTCTTTCAATATCCCCAAAATTAATAATAGTAGTGTATGCCTTAATCATCGTGATCGTAATATTTTTGGACATCAAACGCTGTCATTTTATTTTTTTTTGTAGAATGTTTCCCAAACATTAGAGACTACTTTCATAGTGATAGGTTATTGATCTCTTCAATGGTGACGCATTGTTTTTACTACTATGTTTACTGTAAGGTAGAATGTCTACTGTCTATTGGAACAGTTGGTAATTAGCTCCAGGAAGTTAGTTAATATTCTTTAGATTTCTTTCTTATCATATATCTGTATTAAAAACTTTTTCATCCATATGTAGGATAACTGCAATACAATTATATAATAGTCTGATATATTATGTTGTTTATATTTGAATTATAGAAATTAAGGTTATTTTTATCAGTAAAACTACAAGGAACGTTACAAAAAAAATATTTCTTCTATTTGTTGTCGATTACTTGTGGAGATTTAAAGGCTACCATTAGGCTACAACGTTTAGGAGTGCAGTAAATAATGTACAATATGTAGCTCCAGTGTACGCTAAGTTAGAACAAATGAAGAGTGCAAGCGGATAGTGTGGTGCTATGTGGTGTCTCGGAGAAAACAAACATAAGCGAAAGGAACCGAACTCTTACAGCAACGCGGAATTTGTTTTAACTCATTTACTAATAGTTATGAAATTCTTTTTTAAATAAACACGAGTAAAACAACTGCAAAGTTATTGTAGTATAGTTGTATATTGCACATGGTCTAATTTGTAATCATTAACATATCTGGTTGTTTGTTTGGATACATTTGTTTAACTTTTACAATGTATCACGAAGATGTAATGACCTAAGATGATCTGTTATCAATACGGAAGCGAAGATCGTAAAACTTTGTATGTTTACAATTGAGCGTTTGTTTGTATAATATCGAATTATTTTCATATTTGTAGCACGAGTAAGTGACGGCTCTTTACTTGATAGTAAGCAACGACGATCACCAAGAGATCTAGAATCTATCGTCAGCTAGATAAATACTTATCGATCCCTAACTTAGGCGAGTGAAAATAGAGTCAAAATGTCGGGTATATAACCATGTATACTTTGAAACCTATAGAGTCGGCAGAGACAGAGAAGGTTAAGAAAAATAGTCTTGAGTTTCTAAGACGATTTCTGAGTCCAGGCTAACATGATATTGCTATGTTATGCGAAGTCGACCACATAGTAAGGACGTATTTTTTCAAAGACAAGCAATATTAGTAGACTTGACTGACAAAAGGTTTAAAGAACCATATTTATAAGTTATTTCATCCTATTCAATACGACGTTATCTAAATATCACAAATAAGGCCTCATGATTAAGAAAATCGACCGTATCGTTTAACGAGAAGCTTATTAGAACAGCCATTTAAAGAATATATATAAAATTAGTATAGCTGCCACTGATTACTCTCAAAACCATCTTAACTAGACCTTGACCTACCTCAAATTGTATATCCAGTGTATTGGAGATCCATTCCCATTTCATAGTTTAGAGCGTTGCAATGAAAGAAATAGAATATACTAGCAGTCGCTTGTGGCTACATCAACGTTAAATTGTAATATAAAACATAATGGCAATAAAGTATATCTTAACGCTTAACGCACGCTGTTTAATGAAGAAGACATATGTTTACCAACTTTTATGACGATTGGTTTTGCAATTTATCACTCAATTTTTCTGTATATAGAAACTAATATATCAACATCGCGTCTTATTTTCTTCACAGATATATTGATGTGATTAAACGTACTTTGTTTTAACGCACCAGTTGTGATAATATTCAACACTTTGATATTCGAGTCAAGCGACTTATACAAGCTATCGCTATTACTTAACTAGCTGATCCGGCAAACGTTGTTCTGCCCTATAAATTATAACATGGCGCCATCTATTGATTACTTACTCAATCCATTCGAAAAGTATCGACATCTGTTAGAATCTTTTGGATTTAACAGATAATTGTGACTGTCAATTAATTATAGACAAATAATTTGCAATAAAATAAAATTGCGACTATAATTAAAGATCTAAGCTATCCTATCTCTCAAGTTGGACCAGACTGCTCACGGTGTGCCAATTTAATTTAAAATCGGTTAATTAGTTTAGGAATCCATAGCGGACAAACATCGTGACAGAAGATTTATATATATTAAGATTGAAACACACCGTGAATAGTTCATAATCGGCAGCTGGACGATTTACAATTCCGTCTTATTTGTGGGGAATGAATCTTTAGAATGTCTTCAAATTATCTGTAATTTAACATTAACTATAATTGTAGTGAAGTGGTAACCAATACGAAAAAATCTCATTCTTCTCTGCAATAAATCAAAGCGTGTACTACGATTGTTTTGCGGACGCGTCGATGGTGCTTCTGCACAACGTCGTAACACAGGTTCTCTTTATTTTTCAGGTTATGTTCATGAAGAAAATTTATCAAGACATCAAATCACCTTATATTGGCATATGGCTACTATGGCGTCCAGCTCTAATCATCAACTCCCCAGAGATAGCTCGTAGAATACTTGTGAAAGACTCTGACATCTTCAGGAATCGATTCAGCACATCTGGAAAGACAGATCCTGTCGGTGCTCTAACTCTATTTCTGGTGGATGTGAGTAAAAAACTCAATTAACTCGTATGATACCTTTTGCTTGATCTCCACTAGAAAAATGTCTAGCTCTTATTTAATTACAGTCCGAGCGAAATCAGCGTGAATGTAGCTGTAAATTCGGACTTGCTAATAATATCGCCAGAAGTTTAATTTAAAAGATAGTTAAAATAATTTAAAAGATAGTTAAAATAGTATTATAAAATTCGAAAATTATTTTTTATTTATACTTAAGTAGTTCCGATGCTGTACATATAATAAAATTCGTATTTATACGCAAACTTGCGTTCTGCGCAGTTATATTCAGAACGTTAAAAAATTTCGGCGTGGACTGTGTTATACCACAACTCTGATAAACTTTAGTTATTATATCTTTAAAAGTATCCAGTTTTATCAAAAGTTAAGTTCATAGCAAATCCAAATTTATAATAATTTCCCGATATTTTTATATATTTTCACAGATATAAATGCGTCGTCTTTTCGACTTTTCAGGATCCTGTTTGGTCTTCTATTCGGCGACGTTTGTCGGTTGTGTTCACGGCTTCTAAGCTCAGAGCTCTACAGGATCTGACGGCGAGAAAGACAACGGATCTGGTGAAGCGAATCGAGGAAGACATGCATCATGGCTTCATAAAGGATTTGAGAGTAACTTTCCGTAATTATTTTATTGTATTTTTATAAAGCGTTGGGTTAATTCGCGGTCGGATAAAGTTTATTTGGGATTTGTCTCATTAATAAAATCAGTGAAAACCCCAAAGCTAGTGAATAAGCGAAATCTAGAAATTATACGATCTCTTGAGAAACCAACGTCATGGATAAAGCAACGAGTAGTCAAGTCATGGCTTTATGAAACTGCGTAGTTAGAAAATGCTAAAAATATGACACTCCAATTCCATTGAAAATAGTAGATCAAGTATATTTATTAAGCTTGTACTTGCAATATGCAAGTGGACGTTACTAGGTTCCATTAAATACGTTAACAAAGCTTTGATAAGATCCTTTAAATATGCTGTCATTAATGTTAAATTTTAGATGATGTGTACTGACTTCACGACGGATGTCATCGGTGAAGCTGCCTTCGGTATTTCCAGTGAAACTATTCGCACCGGTGACAGTACCATGCGGAAGATCACAAGAGAGCTAATGAGTTATAATTTACATAGAGGATTGTCGTGGTCCAGTATATTTTTCTTTCCAGAGCTCGTTGATTTATTGGGGTAAATGTTTTGTTTAATTCTTATTTATATGCATTCTTAGATAGTATTTATTTTGTATCGTAAAGCAAAAATCTGTTGTATACTGACATTATTTTCCATCAATGTATTATTGCAATTGTAAATGTATAAAGACACTGGTATTTAGGTCCTAAGTTATAATACCATTTGTTCAATAAAGCAAACTGTTATAACCATAACAGTTAAACGAGTGGCATTTTTTGTTGCGTTGACAAAAGATGGATTAGACGGTCCACTTATTTTTACCAATGAATATCTCTTCTATTCTACTATTCTTTTATTATTAATTTATTATTAATAGTCATATGGTAATATGGGATAATTTTTCAAAATTAGTTGATAGATTGTAATGTATAATCGCATGATACCGTCTTCACAACTGTCACCGATTGTTTAAAAAAAATTGAAAATTATCGTATTATGATTTTTACATTGTATGTGGAAAGCGTATTACTTAGATCTTGGTGGATCATACTATAAAAAAAAAACTTTCGTAAATACATATTCCAGTCTTTCATTATTTCCGAAGAAGACGGTTGAAGTCTTGAGGCATATTATACGCGTTATAGCGAAAGACCGAGGCCGAGCCCAAAGACAAATAAAGGAGCCCAGAGATCTCCTCGATGTCTTGCTTAAGATTAGGGAAGAAGCTGTCGAACGTGGTGAAGGTATGGCGCAATAATTAAACTAACTAAATATTGATTAATTTGTGACAGTTATTTTGTATCGTGGTTTTCTATCATTATCTACAAACCTTGCATATTACAATGTCGGTTTCGTAGTCCGGTGGAACTGTAGCGGCCTTGCCAGGCTAACAGTGTAGGACAGTTCGAAAAAAAAAAAAAAAACAATGCCGGTTTAAATAATCTATGCTATCTATAATATTATTGAAGTTCAAGTTAACTAAGTTCATTTAGTAAGTTCACTTAATACTATAATTGGGGCACTATAATTCGTTATTCTGAAGGAATCTCTTTATTGACAAACTGCATAAATAGCTGCAAAATATTTATTATTTGCTTTTATGATATTTTCAGAGATAAGCGAGGATTTAATTTTAGCCCAGGCCACGATTTTTTTATTAGGCGGGTTCGATACCTCTGGATCAGCGATCACTTGGGCGATATTGGAATTAGCACAAAATCTAATGATACAGGTGCAATATTCACTTTGTATTTGCTATGACAATCATTTTATAAGTTTAAAAAAAATAAAAAATAAAAATATAAAAAATATAAAATATATCTTATATATATACGAGTATATAATAGTAAGCAGAGTGATTAAAACTGTAAATTATTTTTTTAGGAGAAGTTGTATAAGGAATTATTAGATGCAAAATTAAAATTAGGAGGCAAGAATTTCGATGCAACAACACTATCTGAATTACCGTATCTAAATGCAGTCATTAATGGTGAGTAAAATCAATCATTGATATCGAAAATGAATTGTTGTAAAACCACCATTCAGAGACTTATTTGTCTTGCTACTTAACGGTAGTAATATCGACTTGCGAACTTGCAGCTGACATTTACATTCTTTTAATTGACATTACTTTAATTAGAGTCATCAAACCTACTACTTGATAAATCATACAAATTTAGGTCTTCCCTACTCTTCTACTTATAAGCGGCATTCGATTCCTGCATATGTTTTTTACTTAAACTAAGGCATTATTTTTGGATTGTAAATTGATTGCATGTTACTTTACACTTCTGCCTGTAATGGTTGGTCGCTACTACGCCTCATTGCAACAAAAAAACTATTAATTTTATTTGCTCGACCTGTTAAATATAAACGAAAAAGTTGAATCTGCAACTAGTAATAAAAGGACCGCTGCAGTGAGATGTGGCAGCAGCCAATTTATTCTAGGCAGAAGTGTCAAAGTTACATGTAAAAAGTGGTTGTGGTAGATTTCCGCATAGAGTAAATTTTTTCATGAAATTAACTCTATACATTTTCATTATTATAATTGTCTTAATTATCTATTAGGGGATTCAGGTAATGTTTTTAATAAAATATTTTCAGAAACGTTGAGGAAATTTCCCCCAATGGGTTGGCTTGACCGGATAGCTACCATCGATTACGAGGTCAGCGAGAAACTAACCATTCCAGCCGGCACTCCGGTATATGTCAACGCGGTGGGCATGCACTGGGACCCTGATTACTTCCCGGAGCCCGAAAAATTCGACCCCGAAAGATTTATGCCTGAAAACGAAGGCTGCATCAAATCTTATACATATTTACCTTTTGGAGAAGGTCCAAGAAGATGTATAGGTATCAGTATATTATTCTAATATCTGATTAAAGAGTCTTCACATTGACTAATATTAGAAATAAAAAATTAAAACGCTTTGCAACTATCCCACTACTGGGCAAATATGAAAATAATTACAAATAGCTAGAACGAATATGCGTTCCGTTTTTTTAGGATGTTAATATAAATACCAAGGATTCGTATTATGAATATAACTAAGTAAATATGCATTTATTACTTATAAAAAAAAATATTTAGAGGAAAACTTCAACGAAATGTCTTTAACTAAACTATAAAAATGTATTTATCCCACAGGCATGCGATTCGGATATCAGACGGTGCGTTACGCACTTTCTGCACTATTTCTCCAATACCAGGCGTTTCCATTGTCCACGACGCCCAAACCTAATGATGTCCAGGTTGAGACGAAGGGGATGTTCCTCGCGCCTTGCCAGAGGATACCAATTAAATTCATTAGTAGAAAAAGCATAAGCTGAGTCATACGGTTATTTTTTATCAATATTTGTTTGTTGTTCCATGTAATGATTTCGCTTCATTCTACGTTATTGGAAATGTTGTCAAAGTGTAGTGGTAACTACGGACAGTTGTGCATTAACCTATACCTGTCAGTCAGTCATGACTCGATCATAAATATAATTTTGGATTAGGGATTAAGTTATAGGATTGTATAATTACTTGATTGAATATTATTTTGCATAAGCGCTTGGAATTCATTGGTCGCTATGAAATCAAATTGAAACAAAAAACGTTTTTATTTTTATAAATAAAAAGTACATTAACATCGGTTTACGATAACAGTTGACTTCTAAAAAAAAGCGTCATGCCCTTCATATGAGTTTCTCACTCCCTCTTTCGATTGTGTACGAGTGTGCGTATGTGTGCGTACGTGTGTGGGTGTGAGCATCAAACCCGGAGCAGACGAGCATCGTGTACTCCCGGTTATATGAACATAATAGCGAAGGCGTGGGAATTTCATTACACCATTTTTAAAGTGAAACTTCTTTAGAATCGTTGTGATTTCAAACTGGATGCAACGGAAACACGACATATGTGAAGAGTACGTGTACTACTGTACGCTGTATGCGGCTGCGTATTACAGCTTTTTAGTAAGAAATCAGCGAGGTGTGTTATTATTTAACAGTGTTTGTTATATCTTGTTTGTTGAAACTAAAAATATGGAACTAGAGCAATAAATTATGTAACATATGTTAAATAAAATATCTTTTAAAATTAATCAAAATGCTTTCATTTTTAAACAAATAAACTTTGTATTTATTCTACCCTTGTTATATATATTCATCTCATTCTTTTGTCGATTTACTGAAATTTCACTTCTATCGTGTGTGAATCGCACACACGCCTTTTTCTTTTACAATTATTTCTATCATTTAAACAGTGTATCCTTACCAGCCTGCTCCAATTTTCGGTAACTTGGTTCATTGATCGAAAATGACGATGTAATAGACAAGGACGTGAGCAATAGGATAAATACAGGATGGATAAATTGGCAAAAGGTGTCTGGGGTATTTTGTGACTCACGAATGCCGTTGAAACTGAAGGAGAAGGTGTATAAAACTATAATAACACCAGTCATGTTATATGGATCCGAGTGCTGGGCTACAAAAGTGACGGATGTGAAAAGATTACTTATGGCAGAGGTAGGAGTATCAAGATGGATGAGTGGTGTAAGCAGAATGGATACGATTAGAATTTTTTTATTTATATTTTTATATTTATATTATATTTTTTATTAGAAAGTTTGAAAATTGCACCAGTGACAGAGAAGTTGAGGAGTAATAGGTTATCAAAATACGGGCATATTATGAGAAGAGATGTTTAATCATGTCATGTAACTAGAAAAGCTTTGAGTATGAAAGTGGACGGTTGTAGGGATAGAGGAAGATCAAAAAAGGTGTGGCTGGATTGTGTGTAAAATGATAAGTGTATAAAAGGTGCGAATACTGGATGACATCCGACAGGGTGCAATAGGAAAACATGTTGTGCCGACACTATTTAGGTGGGATAAGGGTAAAAAGGTTTTAATAAACGAATATTTTTTCAGGAATATTAAAGTAAACCTTATTTCCTGATCCCTTACTTTACGTTAAGAAACTTCATTCCCTGTCGAGCCCTTAACCCCACAATTTTTTTTTATAATAAATCTAGATCAATATAACAATTGTCTAAAATACGGTTCTATATCATACAATTTAGGACGACTATGAACTCTAAATGTAGGTAACTAAATTACATAAATGAGACAAACACAAAATTAATCAAGGTCCATGTTGTCGGCCGTGTGTTCATTATTAATTATCCCTTTAAGACGAGGGTTGAATCATTAATTGAGTTTGTACAATTAAAAAATACCTTGTTATATTGTAGTAGTCGTCTGAAGAAGTGAATAATGTCTTGGAATATTTTCAAGCGCAAATTCGTGGCTCTATATATTGAAATGTTAATCAAATTCGTTTGGAAACACTCCATACCTTCTCATATTGAGTTGCGACCAGTCGCATGCTCTCCAACTAATTTTGTGACCATTGCGGTTCCTGATCTTTTGTAAGCAACTTTATGTCACAATGAGTACTTGGCTATAGATTGTGATATAATAAATACTACGCTCTGATTTTAATGTGACGTTTTAACCTGACCAATGCTTAAGCTTTTTGTGGAAATGAATGATGAAATATTACTACTGCTATTTTTAATATTAAATGAAAAATATTGTTTTATAGTTATTTTTCGCATAGATTAAAGTTATTTTGCATTTCATATGGTTAATATTATACATATAGGAAGCATTGGGGAACTGTAAAAGGTTCATGGGGCGAAAGGCTCTAGTTGTGCCCTTTTTTTGTATAAATTAATGACAAAGTAACTTAAAATGGCTTACCACCATTGAGAAAGCTTTTTGGTTATGCTCATGTATGCAACGGTACCTAATAGAGTGGCTATGCAGTTTATGGAGTACTCCTAGTAGAAACCAATAGAACCCTAGTTTAAAATAAATCTAGTACGTTATCATTAGTTATCATTTATCACAAATATGCAATAACAGTAATTAAAAAAAAATATTTCTCGTTATCGTTTAGTTAACCAAAGCTAGATTAAGTACTCTGTGACTAAGAAACTCTGTTAAAAACGAGATGATGAATTATATTTAACTTTCGACAACGGCAGTATCACACAATCAACAGTATCGGGCATTTCATATGGCATTTCGGGGAAAAGAGTGAGACATCCGGCTAAGACCGACTTCCTACGGTTTTGTAAAGGTTTCTCTCTATTGCACAGCGCAATGACTGCGATAGACGAAGAAACGCTGTATGAAACCGACTACCTTGATATTCATCTCGACAAGACAAGTGAAGCAAGTGAAGCTGGGTACTGTATTTCTATTTCAAAGAGCAATACCTACTCGGGTTCTCGTGTCCCAATTTAGGGAATGGTAGGTGTTCATCCTAGTTTTTGATTTGTTACAACTGTCAACTGTTGATAACAAACATTTCTGTATTCATAGCTGGCACTGCGAGCCATGTTATTGTAGGAGAGGCATTGTTGCCAATACTGAAATAATGTTGTATTGGTTTGGGAACAACTGTTACAAATAAACACTTGTACATGATTCTCTCGAACTCAAATCTTATATTGTCAGGAATAGTGACTCGTCTATAACAATTTGTTGGTATTGTTTACTTTTTTTCTATAGTAATATATACTTTTACGGCGGAGTACTAACTTTTTGGTCAACTATGCTGTATTCTCCGCGTGTTTGCTATAATAAAAAATATTGGATTTATTATTCTTCTTGTGCTGTGAAGAGAATGTCTTATAAATTTGCTTTGGTAGTTACATTTCACAAACCTGAATAGGAATTCTAGATATTATATACATAACGTGAAGTCAAGTTCAGCTGCAATAATATTAGATGAAATAAAAATAAATTAATCGTCTCATACATGTATATAAAATAAGCATAGTTTCCCTAATTGTAACTTTGTGTAGGTTTATTATTAAAGTACGATTGATTTATATTCCGTGAGATAAATATAATATCAAGTAGAATTCGTAATTAATTTACTGGCATCACTTACAAGGAGTTGATACGAAGGAAAATGCCCTCGAGAAAGAGGCCTCTAAGTAAGTGATAAAACATTGATACATTTTTCTTCTGTAAAATTTAGTAATCGGTTTTTCTCATCGTTACTTTATATGTTAGTGTTATAAAAAGTACTTTATGTTAGATGTTAGGTTAGGTAATGATTTGCGACAGTAATATGTAGAACTCAGATATAAGCTTAGTTATAAATTATCTGATATACTATTTTTTTATACAATTCGAGTCAAAAAACGGTGACCATCTAGAAATCTACAGTCCATTGCTAGTCGCTGTTGCGGTGCCGGCACCAAAATATAGAGATGATCCCGAAATGTATGCCATTCATAATAGTACGGTATTTTCTAAGCTCTCCTGGATAGCTACCATCTTCAAGTTGAAAATCTTTCACCAAGCATTTTTGTGTTCGGGCAGTTGCACCTAAAAGCTAGTCCCTCTAGGTTTAGTGTGTGGGACCACAACGTCATTTAATATCAAGTACGATTGTGGTCAAATGCCGAAACGTATGAAGTATTTTTTTTAATGAAACAAACTAAAAGAGAGTCTGCATGGTGTATTTATATTATGTTGAAATTGATCCACACGGGTACAAGCCCCGTACCACTCCACTTGATTATCAGATATACATTGGCTGACCCCGGAATTTATGGTTTTTGTCTAGTTTATGATGATCGCGGTACAATCAGTCATAGTAGGAAACGCATTGATAGCTGTTTTGTGATAAAATTTTAGTTCAAGTTAAGATCAAAATCAAAAGTACTTTATTCAGTTTAGGCCCGAGTGCATAGAACGTGAAAAGTCTGCCACAGCTTTAGAAAAGTAGCCAATTATCGAGAAGAAACGGCAAGGAATTCAAACTACTATATTTTTCATAATTATCCATGTTAGTTACAATGCTTTTACCGGATGGACAGAGAAGAGTATTATTTCCAGACACCACCATCGGTCTGACCCACCCTATAATTACCTTTTTGTATGTGCATTCAGGTAAACACGAAGCCTGTAAATATGCTTCGCTTAGTTCTGACAAAAAAGAACAAACTGACAAACGATATTGTCACTGCAAAAATCATCATCAATAAGGTGTTCCGCGCTTCCAATGGCCTCGCGTTAATAAATAGTTCACGTAAAACATTCCATCTCTTAATTCCGCTTGGATTGGACCCCGTCGGGAATCCACGTGAGCCGCGTGCGATAGCAGCCCGTGTGTACAGGGACCACCTGATTTACTGTTTCATTATCATCCGACAGCCCGAGGTAATGGAATCCGAATAGGTGAGTTAAGTAACTATTTTTCTAATTTCCTCATACTATTGCTGTATAATTACAATGTGCATAAACTATTATCATATGTTATAGTGTTATTAATAATTATAAATAAACTTAGTATGGGCTATACTAGGCGTATGTTGTCTTACAACATTTAATAAAAATATCAAGAGGTGCTGAGAGATTGATAATTTGGGATTAAGTAATGGTTTTTTTTATGAACCAGATCCAATTATAGCTACAAGCTATCCAGGTGACCTAGTAAGTGGAAAAAAAATCATCAATATTGGTCAAGTCGATTAGATGAAGAATTATGAACACATGCATACTGGAATTTTATATGTTAATCAAAAACATGTGCATATGTGAAAAATGCTATTTAATGAAACGACTATCCACTAGGTTGTTTGGGACTAAATATGTATAACAATTATAAATGGGTGTGTAAATGTAAGTGGGTCGCCTAAATGTTGACGAAAATGAACAAATAGTTATTCTCTATCTATTATTGAGTATATATTTATATGTGTTTTATTTTCAATTATAGTTACTGCAAGAAGTCAAAATGTTGGATCTAAATCAGACTTTATTTAAAATAATAGTTAATATTAACTCCGTATTACTGGGTCTCGTGTCTTAGCTTACGTCACATCCCGGAAGTGGCATGATTATAATAAATTTGAGCAACTTTTTTATCTATTATACAATGTTTATTGCATATATCGGGTTGTATGGATTTGTGTCCGATTAGGCTGCGGCCATAATACACACGCTGATAAGCCCATCGTAGTGTATCATCTCCTTTAATTTTTCGCGTTTTGGGATTAGCCAATGCATATCAAACAGTCGAAAGACTAGCGATGGATTACCGTTCTCTCATTGCACGTTGTTCTTTGATCACCATAAGGTAAAACCTTCGCTTCGCAGTGCTAATTTAAAACAAATAAATGTAAAGTCGTGTTACGTAATATTCAATTAGAATCTATATATGGTCTGGCAAAAATTAAACATTTTTAAAACTATCAACTTTTCTCGGAATTAATTTAACTGATATAGTTTCTCCGGGCATCAGGAACATCCCCTTTTTCTCGATCGTGAGATCATCGGCTTTCGGAGTGTTCGCCAATGGAAGCACTTGGAAGTTGTAGAATATTGTAGCTATAGCGTAGCGAACTGTTTGTAGCCCGAAACGAATACCTGTGGGTGTATCGAATAGTTAATGAGAAAATCGATATAAATAGTACTTTTAGCTCAACAAGAAACGATTGAGATCATTTAATGCAATGGCAGTGGTTACCATTGGTCTCGAAAGATATTCATTTAATTTGAAACTGGATTAAAAATTAACCATGCTGACATTTATATTACCACAACAAAATATCTGATTTCAAATATAGTCTAAATAAGGTGACTACATTCTAACAATACACCATAACTGTTAATGATAGTTGAAAAAAGTAAATGGACAAGAGTGGAACAAACATATTTACCAATACAGTTTCTAGGTCCATCGCCAAAAGGTAAATAGGTGTAGGGTTTAACATTCACTTCGTTTTCAGGCAGGAATCTGTCAGGGTTAAATTTCTCCGGTTCTGGGAAGAATTCAGGGTCCCAGTGCATACCAATTGCATTCACATAGACAGGTGTACCTCCAGGGATGGTTAGTTTATCGTCTACCGTGTAGTCATTAGCGGCAATACGGTCTAACCAGCCCATAGGTGGAAATTTTCTTAAAGCCTCTGTTAAACAAAGTAAAAGTCGATCATGGTGAAAATTTCAGATTGTGTAGACATGCTAAGTGAATTTGTTACAGAAATTTGTTTTAGACCTTTCACTGTTTTGGTATTTTTAAGTTTAAAGTCTTTGAAATTGTGTCGTACAGTTAGTAAAACCTATTTTATTGGATAACTTCTTACCAATTTTAACTATAGTGATTTCATTCGGCAATATTGTATAACTGTTGGTTTATTTAATAAAGAGAAAAGAGTAAACGAATAACCTTGAGGAGTTTTCTCGAAACTTCTCTTTTTAGCGAATATTTTTTTATCTGAATAATAACAAATACCATTTAAACTTGAAACAGATTATTTTGGTTAACCTTTAATCACTGCATTGAGATAAGGCAATTCAGCTAGTGTTGTGGGATCAAGGAGTTTGCCGGCTCGTTTCTGTTTTGCATCGGATAGTTCATTGTAAAGTCTTTCCTGTGAATATAAAATAACTGGATTTATTTCAGCCTCGGAAAGATGAACCTTCTGGAGTACTACGTATTGATCGTGCGAGTTTCAAATTTATCGTGTTTCTGAAGTACTGCTCGGGACTTGTGACCCGTTACTTCTAGAACCCTAACGATTTACATCAACGTTCAATTCCACATACCGCACTCCTCTCTCTTGAAAAGAAAGTTGAAAGTTTGAGCGTTAATAAATATTTGATAACAATTGTGTGACGAAGCTATGAAATTAAAAGTTTAAAACTATGTTGAAATAGCTACATTATGCACCTGGAATTGTTGTTTATGAGCTAACTCTAGCGTAGTCCAAGTTACCGCTGAACCAGATGTGTCAAATCCACCAACAAGGAAAATCAATGCCTGAGCTAATAAAACATCGTTAGATACTTCTGGAAATTAAAAAAAAAACGTAACGCCATTTCGTTTGCATTTATTACGTTTTCTTATAAAATAAAATTAAAATTGATAAATCATACATATACATTTCAAAAATAACTTAATTTCTGTGATTACGAGATTTTAAAAAAAATTTGAAGATTTTGAGTTATTGCGATTTTTATAGTGAGTTAGACTAAAATAAAGTGTACATAACTTGGTTTTCTTGCATTTCTTATGACACTTACCATCACCCTCAAGGAAAGCCTCTTTCTTAATTTTTAACAAAGCATCTAGCAGATCCTTTGGCTCTTTTTCCATAAAAAAGCCACTTCGTTGCTTAATTATTTTATTTAGAATTATTTTTAGATAATCGGTGGTTCTTTTTGGGAAAAATTTAAGTCTGAAAAACGAATTGAAATCTATTTTTAATTAAAATAAATATTCCCTTCTCATTACGTGAGAATTATTTTAAATCAAGTTATTAAAATATTTCAGACATACCGAAACAAGTCAACCAGTTCGGGTAAAAAGAATATGCTGGACCAAGATAAGCCCCTGATAAAATTGAATTCCATAAGTTCCCTGGTTATTTTCCTCATGGTACTGTCCCCAGTTAATGTGGCTTCACTGACAATACCGAAGGCAGCCTCGCCGATTACGTCTGTCGTGAAATCGGTAAATAGTAACTGGAAGAGGAAGAAGCTTATATAATTCAAGATTCATTAATTACATAGATTACGATAGATTGTCACCAAGATAATATATATTGGCTTTTACCACAGTCACATTTGATGTCATAAATAAAAAAAAACTAGCCACTAAATTTTGTTAAATGTTTAGGCAAGAGCCTGTACCCGTATATTTCCACCTGTGATGTGGCATGTGTAGAACTATAAGGAATACAATGAACTTGGGTTCAAATCTTACAATAAAGCAGAACATTTAGTGGAAGAAAACCACAGTACTCTGGTAGCGCATGGTATATACCTAGTCAAGTAGCTACCACCCTCAATTTGAAAGTTTCACTAAGCACCTAGAGATGTGTTGCGACAACTGCATTGAATAGTCAATTTCCATCAGGTTGAGCGCTATATTGTCTTAAATCAAATCGTTATTCGTAATATAAGGTGAGATATTGATCAAACACCCAAACCTATGAAGTTTAAAAAAGAACTAATTTTATAGACAGATGGTATACATACCCTTAAATTGTTTATTTTACCGTTCACCATCTCTCGATTAATACGTATCACAAGATCTTCACATTTCTTTAAAGTAAGATGTTGCAACGCTCGTAGTTTTGCAGCTGTGAATACAATGGTTAGACGGCGTCTAATTGAAGACCAGAGAGGATCCTGTGAATGACAGCATATTTTATGAAATCGTAGTTAGATCAAATGATTAGAAAAGTACAAAACTTTAACAAAAAAACCATTAATTTAAGATTAAAAAAAAGTAGTAATTTCGCGTCAAATTTTGACTAATGGACGGTCTTTGGTATATATTAAAATAGTAGATATTACTAAAAAAATGTTATTTTTCTATATTTAAAAAAATAAATTAACTGCCATATTCCACAATATTGCGTAGCAATTTGAGCGCATCTGAAGGACAAACATCCAAACAAACAGAGTATGACGTTTATTATTGTTATTAACATGACAATATAATTGTATATGCAAATATTATAAATGACGTATAATATGCTATTCCGTCGTAAACTATTAGGTTGAATAAAAAATTGACATGTCACCTTTGTAACAAAATTTTTTAACGAACCTTCACTGTAACTAAATTCAAGGAGCCCAGCGGATCGCTCTTCCCGGAGCTGAGGAATCTGTTCCTGAAATTATCAGAATCTTTAACGAGTACCCTGCGGGCTATATCCGGGGAGTTGATGATCAGCGCCGGACGCCAGAACAGCCACATACCATTGTACGGAGAGTTAGAATTTTTATAAACGTTTTTCATATATATTGCCTGAAAAATAAGATATATGTTAAATATCATAAAGTAAGTGGTTAGGTAGTCCCTGTGTAGCTTCTTCTTGATTTGATTCTCCATGGGTTTTAATCTTTATACTTATTATGGCGCGCTATGAAAAATGAGCTCGCGAACCCAGTGCGACCTAAAAACGCGGATGATTCCTGAGAAGTCATGTCGGCAGGCAAGCTTCTCTGCAGCTGCATATATAACATGGTTTATCTATCAAAGGACGATAAACTAAAAGACAGTTACTGTGTCCAGCGATTCCGTCATTTACGGACACTCGACCACCCCTTTCTATTACTATTTTACGCAGTTATCTGAATAATATATCTCGTTTACTCTCTAGTAGATATCTCTTTAATAGATATTCACAGCTATTGGCGCTAGACCCGACCAATTCTGAATTGTGTATTAAATTCAAATTGATTGTGTATTAAAATATAAACGGTAACAATGGAAACGGTATAAAATGAAGTTGTTATCTGCATCTGTTTATGCTTGCCTAGTTTTTTTAAACTGCACATTGAAACTATTTTTATATTTACATTTAACTTTTTTGAAATAGGTTAAAAAATGTATTGTACTTCAATGATTTTGTATGGTGCTGTCGCTCTTAAATTGATTGGATGTTTATTTACTCACGGGATTTTCTCTTTGCAGGAAAGTGAGGCTGCCCATAATAAAGTTCGGTTTCGTGTGCGGTACATTTTTATGCAACCAGTAACTCCTAACGCGTCTCCAGCGAACCCACAGCCACACCGTGAGACACAATGCGATTAGAGACAATAGTGCGAAAAACATGTTTTAATATAACCGACTGACTGATGTCGCGGTACTGAAGTTCTATAATCGAATATCGTCTTTTTAACAACGTTTTATTATTTGTCGTGTTCACGCACATACGAATTTGTAGGAATCTTTTGATTATATGTGTGACCAACGTGTGGCTATTATCGCACATTGAAATAATTTAAGATTTAGCACAAGTATTGCGACCTGATGAGTGAATTATAACTTCAACGATAACCTATTATTTTCATTAAAATTATTAGATAATATTAACCAACGCGAGTCTAACTTTTAGAGCTAGATTTTATTTATAAAATGAAAAGATTGACAACAACATTGCCCTGCATAAGAAACATATATCACGTTTATAATCAAATAGGAGTATAATTTAATTGAGATATACGAGGTCTTGACTAACTTACAGTAATCTTTACTAATAACAAAAATGCGATAGCGAGTTTGTTTGTTACACTTTCAAGTTTTAACAACTAAACCGATTATATAAACAAAAGGAACGTAGGGTACCTTTTACCTAGATAAAATAAAGGTACAGTTCTCTAAGGAGAGGGAGCAAAAAAATTAAGGCGACCGAAGCCACGAGCAAAAGCTAGTGTGTTATAAAATTGGCCTAGTTATGTCTAACAATGCCCTTGTGGCTAATATCGGGAGTGACCTCTCCTTACCGGCTGTGGTTCGCTCTATGGTCGGTAGGGAGACGAACTGGAACGCCGTCCTCGAATTTTGTGAGGCGGTGATGAGCAAAAAGGAGGAAGCCGAGCGTGAAAGAGAGCGATCGGACGATGATCCCGCTCCTCGCCGTGGGAGAGTCGGTCGAAGAAGGAGGCGTGGAGGGTTCTTCCACCGCATGCCTCCCTAGTTGACCTCCAGGCGGTAGACACGGGGTGTCTGCCGCCGCGAATGGAGTGCCCGTGGCGACAGGGAGCACGGTTTAAGCCACAGCTTCAAAAGTGAAGCAGGAGAGAGAGGCGTCCTTTCTTTCTCGACACGAGGGTCCCCGTCCGAACATTTACGGGTGACCCGAGCGCGTGACCAGGTTAGTGGAGTATGCTGAGCGTGAACCCGCACCCTGGTCCACATACGCGCTGAGAGGCGGAGGGGTTTTTTAGCCGGTAAGAGTCCGGCATAACTCTCACGCTGTCCCCCGGTAGTGTGAGGGTATCCGATGCAGGATTTTTCCCCTCCTTAAAAAAAAAGGTCTGTCTAACAATAGATATTAAAAAAATCAAATCGTTTTTCGCGTTTGCTTGTGTGTTAACTAGGGGAACGCGTTCTTGTAAACTACGCAACAGATTGTAATAAGGTTTTCATTATAACTTAGATAATATCTTTACGAGAGTTTATGTTTATAATACTTGTATAGTCTATTCATATAAAGCAAAGAAATGTCTATGTACTCTATTGAAGTCGTAAGAAGAAATTTAAAGGCGTTTAAATTGAGAATACTAGTTAAACCTTAGCATGTACGTAAATTAATAAAATTAATAATTTACTTAAATTAATACCTACAAAAGAATCTACTGTTGTGTATGTCCGTCTCCTGTCGATGACCCACGGTAATCATTTTTATCTTTTACCTATTATTCAAAATAGTTGGTTATTTGCTTTCAT
Organism: Antheraea assamensis; assembly: GCA_035772565.1. Lineage (NCBI taxonomy): Eukaryota > Metazoa > Arthropoda > Insecta > Lepidoptera > Saturniidae > Antheraea > Antheraea assamensis. Next base: position 609,642 of record JAQQSE010000089.1, on the reverse strand, counting down.
AGTAGTTATTTACCACTCTATTTTGCACACAAGTTATCGGGAGTACAGAAAAGAACACAGAGTACCTAGGCATCTACAAAAAATGTACTGTTCTTGGTCAAATTTACATTAGTAAAAGCTAGTTTCTTATAAGTTCTTCCGTTTAATAAACCATATTATAATCATATGTATATATTTTTTGTATAACGAATTAGCAAACATTTATGCTGTCTATTAATTGTAAAACAGTAATTGTAGCCTACAGTTTTGTATTCTAAGGCGATCCTTTAAAATATAATCCGATGAGTATGTCTTTTTTATGATTGTTAATAGCGTATTCACGATAATTTCAATGTGTGCCTCATTGTGTCTTACTCCTGCGCTTCTGACAAGACTTTCTGCTTAGCGTCGGTTATAAATGCCGCTATCTACTACGTGCCACACTACGAAACGACGCGACGGGCAAAATGTACCAAATATTTACATCGGTAATGAGTTTTAGTTCGACAGTTTTATAGTAAACTAGCTAATATTCACCAGAGGACTTATCAACAAACAACAATTTGAATTTGTAATATAATATGATTTGACTCTCGTTGTTTTATCTCTTGTGAAAAAAAAAAGCTTAAACTTAAAGACTGTAGTTATAAAATAGAAGCCATTGATGATTGTTTTGCAAATCATCTTCTAGTATTAAGATGTGTTTTAAACATAATGTGCTCTAACGAAAGTTTCTTTGTAGGAATCACAAGAGGAACAAAAAGATTTTTTTATTATTCTTCTGCGTTATTTATTTTGAAATATACAACCTATATTTCGATATCATTACATTCGAAAATGAAGAATTAGTCCCCTAGAACGCAACCGCTTTTTTTTTTTATCATTCAAATGTTAATACTGCCTGTTGATGACTCTCCGGTTTAGTAATCAATCATTTTAATCGCGATTGTGGCCATCGTTCACATCCTTGAAATTACTAATAGTGCGTAAAACTGTGACGCAAATATTGGGGCCGTTTAGCAAATAAATTCATTGATGCATTTTAATAGTTATAGAGAGAACGCTACAAACATCATGATAAATTGCTTTAACCGCTGTATCGTTTTATACTTAACATAAACTTAAATAAGGTACAGTAAGGTTTAAAACTGTGATGTCTTAGTTGATGAAGTGATGAGTCAATAGTTTAAGCACTAAATATATAAAATGATGTCGAATTTGTAGAGGAGTGTACTGCTAGGGAATAGTGTGATTACTTAACTCATTGCTACTTTCTCCAACCATGACCATGGCACTGATATATAGGATTTTATAATTAAATTTTTACTAATAATGAATACTCTGAATTCGTATCACCGGTGGCCTCTCTTATTCTACGTCACATCACAGAATTACAAACATTAATAGAAATGTATGTAGCCGTAATGGACAATTATCATATAAAACACAAATAAACCGATTAGCGCAATATAAATGTTTGCGGAATCCATCGGTTACTAGCAGACGATTTTTTTTTTTTTCAAACTGACCTACATTGTTGACTTCGTCAGGCCTCTACAGTTCCACCGGACTGCTAAGGGGAACGCTTAAGGCACTCACCCGATTTGTTTAGGGTAGCAGACGAATCCGTTTGCGTCGTTAATACTTTAGCAATATATTGGATATGCAGAGGTAAAAAGCATATAAGAGGTACATGGCACCACTGCCCTTGCTCCGTCTCTCCGCGTTAGGAAAAGAAAAGACATCGCTGACTGCAGAGTACTTTTCAAACTCGCAGTTTCTAAATAACTTGAATAACCTTGTAATAAGTAAATATAACGTGAGAATGTTGTTTTTGGTTGTGGTCCAAGTATTTAAGAAGCAACATAGCGAAACTTCTATCCAGTGGTTTAAAATTCTAGTTGTTGCGTGATGTACGCACAAGTGTAGACCTCTTTCATTATATTTGAATATACAGATAGTAGATGTAATGATTGTAACACACATATTAAATGTTTAATAAAGGATAACAATACAGTCAAAATCAAAATAAAAAATACTGTATTCAATTTAGGCCCTAAGAACGGCGCTTATGAACGTCAAAACTACCACCGGTTCGGAAAACATACCAGTCATCGAGAAGAACTGGCAAGAAACTCGATCGGGTTTATCTTTGTAACATATAATTATATATTTAAAACACGTTATACGTTACAATTGTTTTAGTGCATGCACAGAGAGGAGTCAATTCCAGACATCACCATCGTTCATATATTGATCCACTCTATAATAGCCCTTTGACACCAAAACCCGCTTAACATGGCGCGTAAACTTATAGTCTGGCAAATCGGTTACAAAAACAGTAACACTAAATATTGATAGTTAGCATTTTATTCTCGGGATACATTTCAATGATATTCTTTCATCGGGCATCAGAAACATTCCCTTCTTATCAACCTCGATGTCATCGGGTGTAGGCGTGTCCCTCGTAGGAAGTACTTGGAAGTTGGAGAACAACGTTGCTAAAGCGTAGCGAACTGTTTGTTGCCCGAAACGAAAACCTGTGATCGAATGACATAAAACTGTATGAGAAAATCTATACATGTACGTAAAATCAAAGTATCTGTTCTATGACAGAGACAATTTTTGGAAAGGGATGAAACCATTTGAATGGGCAATAAAATATTGTGAATAGTATTATACAATCTGCGTACCGTTGCATTTTTCTAAAGAAGTTACCGGAAATATTCGGAAAGAGAATCACAGTTTTCACGAAACTGATTTCATAAGAAGAAAGTCGCGGGCGTCAGCTAGTGTTGAATAACTTTGTACTTTAATTGTGAAACGATATTTTCTATTTTTAACCGATTTAAAATTTAAATTATTTTTACCTCGAAACTTCCTAATTTATTAACCGATTTGGATATTACTTTTATTATTGTAAAAGTTATATTTTCAAGGTTGTTCCATTTCATTAGCATTCTACTTTGGATTTTGAACATAGATCAGGGAACTCCTCAAAATGGACAAAAAATATTGGCATTGACATATTGGTAGTTTTATGGCAATCTAAGCCATCTAGTAATCTAAGGTAGTAAAAACTAATCTAAGACTAGGTATTTAAGGTATTAAGCACTAGTCCTTAACTATGCCTCTGGTGAATTATCTGGGGTCATTTTTTTAAGTCGGTTTTATTTTTCTGCTAAAATTTTTGCTTTTGTTACTGAAGGTTGGTATCAGCTAACTCAAACTAGTTCCTTTGTCAGATTCAGTTACTTACAGACGTTAATGAGAAAACATTTACCGTTAAGTCATGTTTAAGTTCTTCCAAAACTAAAATCCAAAAAAATCAACAACAATGCTCATTTGCACCTTAAGGAAAACATTTGACTTCCAATAAGTTTGATTGAATCGCGTACTTGTAAATTATAGATATAAAAATGTGGATCAAACAGACTCACCAATACAATTTCTAGGTCCTTCACCGAAAGGTAAATATGTATAGGGTTTGATATTAGACTCATTTTCAGGTAGAAACCTGTCGGGGTTGAATTTGGCAGGCTCTGGGAAATATTCAGGGTCCCAATGCATGCCTACAGCATTTATATAGACAGGTGTACCCGAAGAGATGGTAAGGTTATCATCTATGACGTATTCTTTAGCGGAAATGCGGTCCAACCAGCCCATCGATGGAAACTTTCTTAAAGCCTCTGTTGATCAAAGTAAATGATGATCGTATACAGCATTTCAATAAGGAGCCGTTAATAAAATACGTCACGCAAAATTTTACCTTTTTAGATCCCCCCGCCCCCTCGTTACGCTGTCGCATTTTATGCGATTCTCCTGTTATTGTGTCACGAATTATAGATGCCCTTCTTGTATATGTACAAATACCTTTCTACCATGAAGTAAAAAAATATTAAAAACTCAAAGGAAACATTTGCAAAACTGTTTGATAAGCTGCCAACGTTAAGTTTTCGTGAATTCCCTTTACACAACTAGTCCCAGAACGTGACAGTTTCTCTCGTCTATAAGTATGAACGTATTTTATGAACGACCCTTTAATAATAACATAATCGTACCTATTTGCTTAATTTTTGTTTTTGTATAATAACGAGGATTTAATCGAGGATGGTTAAGGTGCTTGGACATTAATTACATCACGAGAGGTAGAGATTTGTATAATAAATTTAATTTTTGGCGAAAATGTCTTTACGTTACGAATCATTTTATAGATTAGTCGCGACAATTAAAATTCAAGTTTATTCTTATCGGTGTATTTGTAATTTATAATAAAACATCTCTCAACTACTATCGTTCATGTTACATTTTTACTAAAAACATACAGATATATCAACTGCTGTTTGTCTGTCAAATATTTGTCTAAAGTCAAATAAACTAATGACATTATTGTCAAATATCTAATGATTCCCAAAGTTATTGAGTAACCTTGACCTTTTTGAGTATTGTTTCTTTGTTATTTTGATAAGTGATGTTTATTATCACGACAATAACAACCACAGTTTATAATTTAAAAGTGTAATATATTAAATTGGTTAACCTTTAATCACAGCGTTAAGGTAAGGCAACTCGGCTAATGTTGTGGAATCGAAGTGTCTGCCTACAAGTTTCTTTTTTGCTTCGAGCAGTTCATTGTAAATCTTTTCCTGGAAACGTAAAATGA
>JAQQSE010000088.1:0-7500 GCA_035772565.1 Antheraea assamensis | reverse complement strand
AGTTAGGTTAGGTTAGTTAGGTTTAGGTTAGGTTAGGGGTTGTAGTTAGGTTAGGTAGGTTTTAGGTTAGGTTAGGTTAGGTAGGTAGTTAGGTTAGGTTTAGGTTAGGGTAGGTTAGGTTAGTTAGTATAGGTTAGGGGGTTAGGGTTAGTTAGGTTTAGGTAGTTAGAGGTAGGTTAGGGTAGGTTAGGTAGTTAGGTTAGGTTAGTTAGTTAGGTTAGGTTATTTAGTTAGGTAGGTTAGGTTAGGTAGGTTAGGTTTAGGTTTAGGTTAGGTTAGTTAGGTTAGGTTAGGGGTTTTAGTTAGGTTAGGTTGGTAGGTAGGTTAGGGTTAGGTGTTTAGGTGAGTTAGGTTAGTTAGGTTTAGGTTAGTTAGGTTAGGTTAGTTAGGTTAGGTTTAGGTTTAGGTTAGTTTAGGTTAGTTAGTTAGGTTAGGTTCGGGTTAGGTTAGGTGGTTAGGTTAGAGGTTGGAGTGTTGGTAGGTTAGGTTAGGTTAGTAGGTTAGGTTAGGTTAGGTTAGGTTAGGTTAGGTTAGGTTAGGTTGGTTAGGTTAGGTTAGTTAGGTTAGGTTTCGGTTAGTTAGGTTGTTAGTTAGGTTAGGTTAGGTTAGGTTAGGTAGGTTAGGTTAGTTAGTTCGGTTAGGTTCGGTTAGGTAGGTTAGGTTTAGTTAGGTAGTTTAGGTTAGGTTAGTTTAGGTTAGGTAGGTTAGTTAGGTTAGGTTTTAGGTTTTAGGTAGTTCGGTTAGGTTAGGTCGGGTTAGGTCGGTTAGGTAGTTTGTTAGGTTTGGTTGTTTTTTTAGGTTGAGGTTAGGTTTAGTTAGGTTGGTTTAGGTTAGTTAGTTAGGTTTAGGTTAGGTAGTTTTGGTTAGGTTAGGTTTAGTTAGGTTAGTTTAGGTAGGTTAGGTTAGGTTATTAGGTTCGGTAGGTTAGGTTAGTTTAGGTTAGGTTAGGTGTTTAGGTAGGTTAGGTTAGTTAGTTAGGTTAGGTTGTTTAGGTTAGGTAGGTTAGGTTAGTTATTAGTTAGGTTGGTAGTGTGTAGGTTAGTTAGGTAGGTAGTTAGTTCGTTAGTTAGGGTTTAGGTTCTTAGGTTTAGGTAAGGTTAGTTAGGTTATTTAGTTAGGTTTTGTAGGTTCGGTTAGGTTAGGTAGTTAGGTTTAGTTAGGTTTTTAGGTTAGGGTTAGGTAGGTAGGTTAGTTAGTTCTTTAGGTAGGTTAGTTAGGTTATTAGGTTAGGAGGTTAGGTTCGGTCGGTTTTTAGGTTAGGTTAGGTTAGGTTAGGTTAGGTTAGGTTAGGTTAGGTTAGTTCGGTTAGGTTAGTTAGTTAGGTTAGGTTAGTTAGTTAGTTAGGTTAGGTTCGGTTATGTTTAGGTTAGGTTCGGTTAGGGTCGGTTAGTTAGGTTAGTTAGGTTCGTTAGGTTCGGTTAGGTTAGGTTAGGTTGGTAGGTTAGTTTAGGTTAGGGTTAGGTCGGTTTAGGTTCGTTAGGTTAGTTAGTTAGGTTCTTAGGTTAGGTAGGTTAGGTTTAGTTAGGTTTAGGTTTAGGTTCGGTTAGGTGGTGTTAGGTTAGGTTAGTAGGTTAGTTAGGTTAGTTAGGTTCGGTTTTAGGTTTAGGTTTAGGTTAGTTAGGTTAGGTAGGTTAGGTTTAGGTTAGTTGGTAGGGTTAGGTATCGTTTTAGGTTAGGTTAGGTTAGGTTAGGTTAGGTTAGGTTTCGGTTATGTTAGGGTAGGTTTTAGGTTAGGTTTAGGTTAGGTAGTATAGGTTAGGTTCGGTTAGGTAGGTTTTATGTTGGTTAGGTTAGGGTTAGGTTAGTAGTTAGGTTAGGTAGGTTAGGTTAGTTAGGTTAGGTAGGTTCGTTAGGTTCGGTTGGTTTAGGTAGTTAGGTTAGGTTAGGTTAGGTAGTTAGGCAGTTTAGGTTAGGTTAGTTAGTTAGGTTTAGGTTAGTTAGTTCGGTTAGGTTTTAGGTTAGTTTCGGTTAGGTTAGGTTAGTTTCGGTTAGGTTAGGTTAGGTTAGGTTAGGTTAGGGGTTAGGTTAGGTTTAGGTTAGTTAGTTAGGTTAGGTAGTTAGGTAGAGGTAGTTTAGGTTGGTTAGGTAGGTTTAGGTTAGGTTAGTTAGGTTAGGTTAGTTAGGTTAGGTTAGGTTAGGTTAGGTTCGGTAGGTTAGGTTAGGTTAGGTTAGGTTAGGTTAGGTTAGGTAGGTTGAGTTAGGTTAGGTTGGTTGGTTAGGTTAGGTTAGGTTAGGTTCGTTAGGTTAGGTGGTTCGGTTAGGGTTAGGTTAGGTTAGGTTAGGTTAGGTTAGGTTAGTAGGTTAGGTTAGGTTTGGTTAGGTTAGTGTAGGTTAGTTTAGTTAGGTAGGGGGGGTTAGGTTAGTTAGGGGTTAGGGTTAGTTAGGTTTAGTTAGGTTAGGTTCGGTGGTAGGTTAGGGTTAGGTTAGGTTAGTTAGGTTAGTTTAGGTTAGGTTAGTTAGGTTAGTTTTAGGTTCGGTAGGTTAGTTAGGTAGGTTTAGTAGGTTCGGTTCGTTTAGTTGTTAGGTTCGGTGTAGGTTCGTAGGTAGGTTAGGTAGGTAGTTTAGGTAGGTTAGGTTAGGTAGGGTTGTTTAGGTTTTAGGTTAGGTGGAGTAGGTTAGTTAGGTTGGGTTAGGTTAGTTTTAGGTTTAGTGTAGTTCGGTTAGGTTAGGTTAGGTTAGGTTAGGTTAATTAGGTTAGTTTTAGGTAGGGTTAGGTTTTCGGTTAGGTAGGTTAGGTTAGTAGGTTCGTTTATACGTAGGTTAGTCGGTTAGTTAGTTCGGTTAGGTTAGTTAGGTTTATTAGGTTAGTTAGGTTAGTAGTTTAGTTCGGTTAGGTAGGTTAGGTTCGGTTAGGTAGGTTAGTTTCGGTTAGGTTAGGTTGGTTAGGTTAGGTAGGTTTAGGTTGGTTAGTTAGTTAGTTCGTTAGGTTAGTTAGGTTCGGTAGGTTAGGTTAGTTCGGTTAGTTAGGTTAGGGTTAGTTAGGTCGGTTAGGTTAGGTAGGTTTAGGTTAGGTTAGGTAGGTTATAGGTCGGTAGGTTAGGAGGTTTTCGGTTAGGTTCGGTTTAAGGGTAGGTTTCGGTTAGGTTAGGTTAGGTTAAGTGAGGTTAGGTTAGGTTGGTTAGGTTAGTTTAGGTTCGTTAGGTTAGGTTTAGGTAGTAGGTTCGGTTAGTTAGGTTAGGTTAGGTTTAGGTTTGGTAGGTTTAGGTTAGGGTCGTTCGGTTAGTCGGTTAGGTTAGTTAGGTTAGGTTCGGTTCGGTTAGGTTAGGTTAGGTTCGGTCGGTTAGGTTAGGTTAGGTTCTGTTAGGGTAGGTTCGGTTCGGTAGGTCGGTTCTGTAGGTTAGTTTCGTTCGTTAGTTTAGGTTAGGTCTAGTTCGTTAGGTTAGGTTAGTCGGTTCCAGGTTTGGTCGGGGGTTTTTCGGTCGGTTCGGTAGTTAGGTTAGGTTAGGTTAGGTTCGGTGTCGGTTTGTATAGGTTAGTTTCCGGTCGTTCGTTAGGTTAGTTAAGGTTAGGTTCGGTAGGTTAGGTAGGTTCGGTTAGGTTGGTTAGGTTTAGTTAGTTAGGTTAGGTTAGGTTAGGTAGGTTAGGTTAGGTTAGGTTAGGTTAGTTAGGTTAGGTTTAGGTTTAGTTAGGGTTAGGTTAGTTCTTAGGTTAGGTTCGGTTAGGTTTAGTTAGGTTAGGTTAGGTTAGTTTAGTTAGGTTAGGTTAGGTTAGTTAGGTTTTAGGTTAGGTTCGTTAGGTTAGGTTAGGTTAGGTAGGTTCGGTTAGTTAGGTTAGGTTGGGTAGGTTAGGTTAGGTTTCGGTTACGGGGTTAGGTTAGGTTCGGTTAGGTTAGGTTTAGTTAGGTTAGTTTTAGGTTTAGTAGGTTAGTTAGTAGGTTAGGTTAGTTAGGTTAGGTTAGGTTAGGTTAGGTTAGGTTAGGTTAGGTTAGGTGGTTAGTTTAGGTTAGAGGTTAGGTTAGGTTAGGTTAGGTAGGTTCGGTTAGGTTCGGTTAGGTTGGTTAGTTAGGTTAGGTTAGTTAGGTTAGGTTAGGTTAGTTGGTTCGGTTAGTTAGGTTAGTTAGGTTAGTTAGGTTCGGTTAGGTTAGTTTAGGTTAGTTAGTTAGGTAGGTTAGGTTAGGTTTCGGTTAGGGTTTAGGTCGGTTCGGTTAGTTTAGTTAGTTAGGTTCGGTAGGTTAGTTAGGTTCGGTTAGGTTGGTTAGGTTCGTTCGTTAGGTTAGGTTAGGTTAGGTTAGTTAGGTTAGGTTATGTTAGGTTAGGGTTAGTTTTTTAGGTTAGGTTAGGTTAGTTAGGTTAGGTTCGTTAGGAGTTAGGTTAGGTTAGTTAGGTAGGTTAGGTTAGGTTAGGTTAGTTAGGTTAGGTTAGGTTCGGTTAGTTAGGTTAGTTAGGTTCGTTCTTTAGGTTAGGTTCGGTTAGGTTATGGTTAGTTAGGTTTTTGGTTCGTTAGGTTAGGTTAGGTCGGTTAGGTTTAGGTTAGTTCGGTTGTAGGTTAGGTTAGTTAGTTTAGGTTAGGTTAGGTAGGGTTTAGGTCGTTCGGTTCGTTCGGTTCGGTTCGTTTAGGTTCGGTTCGTTTCGGTCGGTTCGTTTCGGGGTTAGGTTAGTTAGGTTAGGTTAGGTAGTTAGTTAGTTTCGGTTAGGTTCGTGTTAGGTTTATTTCGGTTCGGTTAGGTTAGGTAGTTAGGTTCGTTGGTTAGGTTAGGTTAGGTTAGGTTAGGTTAGGTTAGGTTAGTTAGGTTAGGTAGGTTAGGTTAGGTTAGGTTAGGTTAGGTTAGGTTAGGTTAGGTTAGGTTAGGTTAGGTTAGGTTAGGTTAGGTTAGGTTAGGTTAGGTTAGGTTAGGTTAGGTTAGTGTAGGTTAGGTTAGGTTAGGTTAGGTTAGGTTAGGTAGGTTAGGTTAGGTTAGGTTAGGTTAGGTTAGGTTAGGTTCGGTTAGGTTTAGTTAGGTTAGGTTAGGTTAGGGTTAGGTTAGGTTAGGTTAGGTTAGGTTAGGTTAGGTTAGGTTCGGTTAGGTTAGGTTGGTTAGGTTAGGTTAGGTTAGGTTAGGTAGGTTAGTTAGGTTAGGTTTAGGTGTAGGTTAGTTTAGGTTTAGGTTAGGTTAGGTTAGGTTAGGTTAGAGGTTAGGTTAGTTCGGTTAGGTTAGGTTCGGTTAGGTTAGGTTAGGTTAGGTTAGGTTAGGTTAGGTTAGGTTAGGTTAGGTTAGGTGGGTTAGGTTAGGTTAGGTTAGGTTAGGTTAGGTTAGTTAGGTTAGGTTAGGTTAGGTTAGGTTAGGTTAGTTAGGTTAGGTTAGGTTAGGTTAGGTAGGTTAGGTTAGGTTAGGTTAGGTTAGGTTAGGTTAGGGGTTTAGGTTAGGTTTAGGTTAGGTTAGGTTAGTTAGGTTTTAGGTTAGTTAGGTTAGTTAGGTTAGGTTAGGTTAGGTTAGGTTAGGTTAGGTTAGGTTCGGTTAGGTTAGGTTTAGGTTAGTTAGGTTAGGTTAGGTTAGGTTAGGTTAGGTTAGGTTAGGTTCGTTTAGGTTAGGTTAGGTAGGTTAGGTTAGGTTAGGTTAGGTTGAGGTTAGGTTCGTTAGGTTCGGTTCGTTAGGTTAGGTTAGGTTCGGTTAGGTTAGGTTAGGTTAGGTTAGGTTAGGTTGGTTTGGTTAGGGTTAGGTAGGGTTAGGTTAGGTTTAGGTTCGGTTTCGGTTAGGTTAGTTAGGTTAGGTTTAGGTTAGGTTAGGTTAGGTTTTTAGGTTAGGTTAGGTTATGTTAGGTTAGGTTAGGTAGTTAGGTTAGGTTAGGTTCGGTTCGGTAGGTTAGGTTAGGTTAGGTTTAGGTTAGGTTACGGTTAGGTTTAGGTTAGTTAGGTTAGGTTAGGGTTAGGTTAGGTTAGGTTAGGTTTTAGGTTAGGTTAGGGTTAGGTTAGGTTCGGTTAGGTTAGGTTAGGTTCGGTTCGGTTAGGTTAGGTTAGTTAGGTTAGGTTAGGTTAGGTTAGGTTATTTAGGTTCGGTTAGGTTCGGTTAGGTTAGGTAGGTTAGTTAGGTTAGGTTTAGGTTCGGTTCGGTTAGGTTCGGTTCGGTAGGTTAGGTTAGGTTCGGGTTAGGTTAGGTTAGGTTAGGTTAGGTTAGGTTCGGTTAGTTAGGTAGGTTCGGTTAGGTTAGGTTCGTTCGGTTAGGTCGGTTAGGTTAGGTTAGGTTAGGTTAGGTTCGGTTAGTTAGGTTCGGTTAGTTAGGTTCGGTTAGGTTCGGTTAGGTTAGGTTGGTTAGGTTAGGTTAGGTAGGTTAGGTAGGTTTAGGTTAGGTTAGGTTCGGTTAGGTTAGGTTAGGTTAGGTTAGGTTAGTTAGGTTGGTTTTGTTAGGTTAGGTTAGGTTAGGTTAGGTTCGGTTAGGTTAGGTTTAGGTTTAGGTTCGGTTAGGTTAGGTAGGTTTAGGTTAGGTTGGTTCGGTAGGTTAGGTTCGGTTAGGTTCGGTTAGGTTAGGTTAGGTTAGGTTAGGTTAGGTTAGGTTCGGTTTAGGTTGTTAGGTTAGGTTAGGTTAGGTTAGGTTAGGGTTAGGAGGTTAGGTTAGGTTAGGTTAGGTTAGTTAGGTTAGGTTGGTTAGGTTCGTAGGTTAGGTTAGGTTCGGTTAGGTTAGGTTTAGGTTGGTGTAGGTTAGTTAGGTTAGGTTAGGTTAGGTTAGGTTAGGTTAGGTTAGGTTGTTAGGTTATGTTAGGTTAGGTTAGGTTAGGTTAGTTAGGTTAGGTTTAGGTTAGGTTAGGTTAGGGTAGGGTAGGTTCGGTTAGGTTAGGTTAGGTTAGGTTAGGTTCGGTAGGTTAGGTTCGGTTAGGTAGGTTGGTTCGGTTCGGTTAGGTTAGGTTAGGTTAGGGTAGTTTTAGGTTAGGTTAGGTTAGGTTAGGTTGTAGGTTAGGTTAGGTTAGGTAGGGTAGGTTAGGTTAGGTTAGGTTAGGTTTTAGGTTCGGTTAGGTTAGGTTAGGTTGGTTAGGTTAGGTTAGTTAGGTTAGGTTAGGTGGTTAGGTTAGGTTAGGGTAGGTTAGTTAGGTTAGTTAGGTTAGGTTAGGTTAGTTAGTTAGGTTCGGTTAGGTTCGGTTAGGTTAGGTTAGGTTAGGTTAGGTTAGGTTAGTTAGTTAGGTTAGGTTAGGTTGGTAGGTTCGGTTAGGGTTCGGTTAGGTTCGGTAGGTTAGGTTAGGTTCGGTTAGGTTAGTTCGTTTAGGTTAGGTTCGGTTAGTTCGTTTTAGGTTAGGTTCGGTTAGTTAGGTTAGGTTCGGTTAGGTTCGGTTAGGTTATTAGGTTAGGTTAGGTTCGGTTGGTTAGGTTAGTTTAGGTTAGGTAGGTTTAGTTAGGTTAGGTTAGGTTAGTTCGTGTTGAGGTTCGTTAGGTTAGGTTAGGTTAGTTAGGTTAGGTTAGGTTCGGTTCGGTTCGGTTCGGTTAGGTTAGGTTGGTTCGGTTAGTGTTGGTTGTTTATTTAAGGTTCGGTTAGGTTAGTTAGGTTAGGTTAGGGTTCGGTGGTTCGGTTTAGGTTTTAGGTTAGGTTCGTAGGTT